>VDFB02262405.1:0-28154 GCA_007258455.2 Sequoia sempervirens
AAACACTTGAAGGTACCATTGTTTAGTGGAAAGATGGAGGCTGATTTAGTTGGATGGGGAATGGAAAACCATTTGAGTGTGATGATCCTTCCGAAGCACAAAGGTAAGGTGGCTAAGTAGACTAAGAGTTTCCTACCTTAACGGGTGGAAATTCATTTAGATAGAGAGGGAGAAGGAAGGCAAGCAACCTATCTCTACTTGGAAGGAATGGTTTGCCAAGGTGAAAGAAGCATACCTACCTAAGACTATAAATTCAGTTGCATAGAGGAGAGCGAGTTTGAAGACAAGAGATCAGGAGATGAGTTCTATCTTGGCGAGGAGTTTCAAAGACTTTGCATGAGGTCAATATCCCGCGAGAGGATGAAAGTATCAAGATGGAAAGGTATCTCAATGGTTTCAAGTGGAACATTCAAAAGGAGATGGTTCTCTTAAGCCCCAAAACAGTGCACCAATGTTATCAATTGGCATTAAAGATTGAAGAGAGGAGTAAGAGGAAGCAAGATCAGACTTCTAAAGGCAAAGGCAAAGGAAGAGATCAAAGAGGACAACATGGTGGCTACCAAGGTAGAGGCAATGACCAAAGAAACCAAGGAGAGTCAAAACTCATAGAGCATGGAGGTGAAAAATCTACAAGAGGTGGACATAACCGGGGTAGGGGACCTCAAGGAGGTTCAAATAGAGGAAGAGGAGCAGGCAGGCAGGAGCCTTTCCTTGTATGTACCTGCTCTAGGCCTTTCCTTGTAAACCTCGCCCAGTGCTTTACTTCACCAATCTAACCTATAGGTCCCTACTCATGACTGGAATTGCTTACTGGTTTTGTCATTAACCCCTCTTCTATCATTCATCAAGATCATACATTGACCTTCTTGCCCCTCCTAAAGTTGGACCACATCCATTACCTCATAAGCTGGACATCCTTGGTCTTCATGGTTTACGCATTGATATGGATTTAGCACAAATGAAAATGAAGAAAAAGTAATCATCTCCTTATCATTTGAACTTGGAAGAATGCATGCTTAATGTTTTTGATACATGATATCAACTCTCATCGAACATATATCATGGTTGAATATCAAAATCCAGTATGGTGGGCCTCTAGACTTCTAGTCATCTTTCTTCCTCTTCCACCAAATGTTGTCCTGATCCACATGTCTGCTAGCCTAATTGGCTTTGTTTTTGAAAGCTGAAGTTTCTCTTGAGTCACCCGTGTAGCTCTCTCTACCTTTCCAAACTCTTTCATTGCTACAAATTGTCTTTGGAGTTTAGTCATTTTGTACCACATGGTTGATGTGCTTTGAATCCTTGCATCTAAAGGGGGTTTTAAAACCTTAGGGGCCTTAGATGAAAAAAGTAATGTTTTCTTTTCTTTTTTATGTGAGGCGTAGTAGTGAGATAAAAAGAGGTACATATAGAAAAATGAAAAAAGACAAAATTCATGGACCATACTATATCACCTACATGCTAGCTAACAAGGACATGAATGTAGTAGATTTAAAGGTATAATAGAGGGGTATTGCAAGGTATATTTGAGGAATATGCCAGAATGAAGAAAGAATTCAATGGATCAAATTGAGTGTCAAATGTTTTCCTAAAAAGATCTCCCACACCCTATTAGGGAATTTAATCATTCTAAGCATTTCCACGTCCTATGGGAGAGAAGTTTGAGGAGGGGCTCAATAGTTGAGAGTTTAATGAGTAATTATAACTTATTTCCATGCAATCATGATTAGTTATAGAACATATAGGGAAACTTGATGAGCTATGCAACAAATAAAGAGAATATAGGGTATTTTGACCTAGTCTTAAGAATCTCCAAGCATCTAGGAGATATTGAAGGAGTCTTGGCTAATAGATAGGGTCGAGGATAGAAATTTTATTTTTGGTTACATTGACATCATGTAGGACATCCATCGTCTTATTCTTGGTTACGTTGACATCACAAAAAATTATATAGGATGGATAGAATGTAGCTCTACCTTTGTCAGTTCCATGTTAAATTTTTATTATATATAGCTTGCTAGTGTAGGAATTATAAGACAAACAATCATGGTAGGACCATTCTTAAAAGATTTCAAATAATAACCTAGTGAACCCATATACTCTTATGACTATATATACACAAATCTAGATTAAACTTAGAATTCATTAACTTTAAGTTCTCTTTATTCTATATTACCTCGGTGAAAGTTTGATCAAATCTACTTACACTTAGAGGTGTTTCCTTGAAACCTCCAACAACACCCTGTTCAACATCCAAAATCACATATTAAAATACCATTCGTAAAAAAATGCTATTAACATATGCAATCAATTTATAATTGTTTACTAACTTTACATACCCCACTGATAGGTGTACTGCATAAATAAGTAGATTGACTGGTGTACCCAGGGTCAACACTGTGAGCCTACAATTTTATTAAAATAATAAAACTAAATTAGTTAATCTTGCATTTGACAATTAAAATTTATTAAAGCTAAATTCCAATGAACGTTCAATTTTACATTTGTCAATACCATATGCATCATCTTGAGAATGTCAGCCACCCTCTCCATCCCCATAGATGCATACGGATTAGGCTGCGTAGAAGCATATGGATCCTGCATAGCACCCTCCTGAGGGCCGGTAGGTTCATATGAACAAGTGGCTCCGCAAGATCGACACACATGGCCTCGAAGGCCACCACCTGAAGACTCCCCTGGATTGCGCTGTATAATGGGGCTAGTGTGGTGGATGACACTCCAAGTCAAGGATGTGATCGCCTGCAAAGTCTCTACATCAACACTCTCCTTTGCAACTACCGGCATCGCAATCTGCTCACGAGGCGGCCTAGCGAGAGGTCGTCTCCCCTGTCGTGTAGGATCACATTGCCTATCCACGTGCGACCCCCACCTCTCCCCTGAAACTCCTTCATATCAAAATAATTTGGAGTTTGGTTCAATACAAACTCCATTATAATTTCCTAAGAAAATATTGGGGACTTCACAGTTATTGCGGTGGGTAATCAAGAACCATATACCATCTGTCATAAAAAGCGGTTCCTAATCTCTATTGGTGGCACCAATGGATAGGAAACCTCTTTGCATTGAGGGTGAGATTTTGATTTGTTCTAGGGTCAGTGAATAGAGAGCACAAATTGCCTTTAGTAATCTTTAAATCTTTAACTTGTTTATATGATAATTTATCTGCATAATATGCCCTTGATGTTTGCCTCCTATTTTGCCATCCGGATATTTGTTGGGTAATTGCATCCACATTTTTTAACAAATCCTTCAACGAATCTGCTAGATGTATCCTTTCTGTGGTTGAAGAATTTTGATCACTCAACCTACTAATAAGATCCTCAACTTCTTTTTATTGTTTTCAATTTCACTCCAAATTTTCTTGAGTGCGGAGGGTATTGAGAGAATGGTGGGGCAGGTTGATTTTGTTGTTGAGGTTGATTTTGTTGAGGTTGATTTGGTTGAGGATTTTCCTCCTCTTGTTGAGGATTTCCTACAAATTAAAAAAAATTATTCATTTCTAAACTAAAACAAACAAAATCAATTTAAAACAAAAAAATTCATTACAAATACCAAACAAAACTTACCTCTTGCATCTTTTCGTCGTCGGGGTGCCATATTTGTGAAGAAAATTGAATTCAAGTTGATCAAGTGTGAAGTAGTCACCTCCTCAACAACGCGAGCGCGTAGTGCAGGGTTCTTGGCCGCGGGCAGAAATAGAAAACAGTAAAAACAGAAATGAAGAATGTTACTTTTTTTTTTTCTTTTAAAAAGACAAAACGCGTTCGCGTTATAACGCGAACGCGTTTTGTCTCATTTTTCACTTTTGTGGCCACAAAAGTGCGACCATCTTGGTGCACTTACCCCTTTCCTGAAAAGGATATTATCAATAAGGACATAAGGAATTGACTGCAATCTGAAGTATCTTCATTTTGCTTTGTCTAGACCTGGTGGACATTCGCCAGTATGAAGAAAGTGGGTCATTTCTTGAACCCAACCTGCAACTGATGCAGGTGCAGCAGCTTGAACATTTTGAGGCTCATCTATATTAGTTAAAACAACACTAATTTCTAATTTCTGTGCATCTTCAGAAGTGGAGGCAAGTTGCTGACAAATTCCTCTACCTCTAACAAGGTTTTTGATGTTGATGTTGACATCAAATTCCATTACTTTTGTGATCCACCCTGCTCTTTTCTCACTTAGATCTTTGTTCAACAAAAAATCCTTCACACTCGGGTGTGCAACCAAAATATGAATTTTATTGTTTGAAACTAGAGGCTTAAACTTATTTAGGCTTCTTATCACAGCGAGAACATGTTTCTTAGCAAATGCATATTTTTCTTCATAATCAACAAGCACTTGACTAAAGAAAGCTATTGGCTGCTCTAAATTATCACTGTTTTTTCTGAACCAGCTTAGCATAAATTGAACTAACACTACCAAAAGCATACAAAAAGAAATCTTTAGAGAAATATGGATTTACTAGTGTTGGAGCTAATGCTAAATCTTCCTTGATTTCTTCAAAGCTATGTTTTGCATCTCTAGTCCAACTGAAAACTGCATTCTTTTTTAGCATGGCAGTCAAACGCTGTAATAAATTTGCAACATCAGGAATGAATCTTCTTAAAAAGTTGATTCTCCCAAAAAAGCTCTGCAATCCTTTCTTGTGATTGGTTAATGGCAGTTCAAGTATAGCTTTAACTCTTTCAGGATCAATGGTAACTCCATCTTTTGATACTATGTGACCTAACAGTTTACCTTCATGAATTGCAAAAATACTCTTTTTTGGATTGAGAGATATTCCATATTCTCTGCATTTTTCAAAAACTTGCTTTAGATGTGACAAGTGTTCATCTGCATTCTTTGAATATACAGTTATGTCATCTAAGTAAACCAACAAAATTTTTTGGATTAAACTCTGAAATGCCATAACCATGGCATGCTGAAAGGTGGCACCAACATTAGATAAACCAAAAGACATTCTCTTGTAGGCCATAGTGCCCCATTTTGTTGTAAATATTGTTTTATATTGATCCTCCTCTTTGACTAGAATCTGGTTATAACCAGAATATCCATCCAGAAGAGAAAATCTTTTTGAACCAACAACAGCTTGGAGAATTTGTTCCATAGACGGTAAGGGGTAATGATCTTTCAGAGACCCTCTATTAAGGTCTCTAAAATCTACACATAATCTTACCTCACCATTCTTTTTCTAACTGAAACAAGGTTAGAAACCCATGATGTGTGTTTAATTGGAAATAGGATACCCCCCTCAACTAACTTGGTCAGCTCTTTGATCATTAAAGTTTCAAGCTTGGGGTTCAATGGTCTCTTTTTTTGTCTAACAGGCTTGGCATCAGGTTCTAACTCAATTGTATGATGTGCAATATGAGGATCAAACCCTCTTAAAACAAAATATTTCCAAGCAAAAACATCATGATACTCTCGGCATAAAAAAAAAGCTCTCTTATCTTCAACTGAACAAATTTTGCCTAATTTGAGAAGCTTACCTTTAAATATTTTCACTTCTTCATAATGATCTTCTTTCACTTGAATGCCAACTTTGTTATTCTTAAGCTGATCATCAGAATTGAATATGGATTCCATGGTAACCAGCCCTTTGGGAAGTTTTTTTGTCTTCAATTGTATCACTTGATCATCATACTGTTGTTTGATATTTTCTTGGGTCACTGCAGAAAATTGATCTTCTTGGAGCAGAAAGGTTAAAATATGTTCATCGTTTTCAAATACCTGCTAGTTAATGTTGTTATCAGGAATTGACGGCCTGATAACCACCTTGACATACTGCTATATTTTATCTTTTTTGATATCGCCTGGGATATCAAACTGTGCTCCAATTGCTGCAAGTCTATCAGCATGCTTATTCTAATTTCGTGGGATAGAAATCAGATTGAAGGCTTTAAATTCTTCAATTATGTTCCATACTCTATTTCTGTAAGACTTCAAAGCATCATTCTTGGAAACATTCAACCCTCTAACCTGATTAACTATCAATTCACTGTCTCCATAGACTTTCAAACAGTCGATTCCTCTTTTCCTTGCCCACTCAAGGCCCTGAATGAGTCCTTCATACTCAACACTGTTGTTAGAACATGCAAAAGCAAAATGAAAGGCTGAAAAATACTTATCACCCTGTGCAGAAACTAGCATTGCACCTCCACCTACTCCATTCTTGCTTCTGGAACCATCAAAAAATATTTCTCAGAGTTCACTTTGTTGTTGCAACAATTGATCTGTACTTTTTTCGAGGTTTGGAACCTCTGCATTAGGTTCAAGCATCACATAATTACCCATACTAGCATCTTGAATAAGGTCTTCAGGACTTTCCAACACATTTTTAGCTTCCCATTCATGTAGCAGCACATCAGGAACAACTTCTGCTTGAAGTTCTTGAGTGGCAGCCAGTTCACTGTCAGTAAAAACGACACAATTTGTGTCTACAGTAGTAGGAACAACATTGATAAGACTTAGGTTATATGGATCAATATGATCTTTAACCAATTTTTTAGATTTAATGGTAACTTTAGTTCCCTATCTTGTTATAAACAACATATGTGACCAATCAGCTGATGCATGACCACCTATCTTAGCTGTAAAGTCTCTTGAGAGGCACAAAGAAAAGAAAGGTGAGAGATCTATGACACATGTCTCGAGGAACTAAAAAATTCAGACAAGCATGAAGGGTAAGACTCAAATTTTTAATAACACCCAATGTATTAACAAAAGTACCATCCAATTAAATCACTCCTTTCTCTAAAGGTTGATACTTTAGTCCAAGCTTGTCAACAATTTGCTTTGGCATTACTGAGCTACTAGCTCCACTGTCTACCATACAATTATGAACTAACTTATCACCTATGATTACAAACACGTAAAATGGAGGTGGTTTGACTTCTTTTCCTGCTTCTTTGCTAGGCTGTTTATCCTTATCTTGAGGATTATTTGTCAACACAGTTCTAACTTGACCTATTGGAGACTCGGATTCATTAGACACTTTAAGATTTGACAAAGCTGAGTGTAACATATCTTTTTGACCTGGGATAGCTAATGAATCCCACATAGACATCATTACATTCATCTTTTTCATACTATCAAGAATATTATAGGGTATAGCTGGGCTCACTTTTTGATGTACCTTTATGCCGGCATGATCAACTTGCAAGTGTGGCTGCTCCTTAACTAGGAGTTGTTGATTTCTTTCCAAACCATGAGTCACTTGAGATGTAGATGGTTTTGCATCTATTGCTTTCCCTTTATCAACTGCTTGATCAAGCTCAAAAGCTCTTTTATTTGCCCTAGTGTTAGCTGCAACTGGAGAATTATCTATATTAAGTCCACAAAATTCCTCACCTTGCCAATTAAGTAGGGTAGTTTCATTGGTAAGCTAGTTTTGGTGTTGTGGAGATGCATCATTGAATTCATTCTGCTGTGAACTCGAGGCATTCTATACCATAAGTGCCTGATTAATGAGTCCATTTGAGCAAGTGACCTGATTGTGAGGTTGGTTACAAGGGTAGCACCACTCATAATCTATTGCTAAGTTGTTTTGAATAGGGACAAGATCCTTAACTGCACTAACAGGTGCTGGAGCATAAGCTTGAAAAGGTCTAGTATTTACACTCTATCTTGGGCCCTGGCGGTTGCCTTGATAAGCCTGTCTGTTACTTTGATATTGCTATTGCTGACCTGAATTCTGCTGTTGATAAGGCCTGCTATATGCTTGTTACTTTTCCAAGCTCACAAGATTATTACCAAAGGTTTATAATAAAATTTTGATCTCCTGTAACTCACTTGAAGATCTTGGAACAACAGTTTCTTGTGTTATAGTAGCTGATATTGTTGGAATAGGTGGCAAAGGTGCAAAAAGTGGTATCTGCAAAGGGATATTCAAATGAATATCTGGAAATATGGGCATTGGTGGCCTAGGAGCAAGTTTACCAGCCTGTATTAGGCTGTTTTCAGCTCTGATTGCTACTTAAAATGCATATGGTAGAGAAACACCCCCCATTGATTGTATCATAATGGCTATATCGTTGTTAAGAGCCTTCAAAAAGTACAAAAATGCATATTCTGGAGGTGGTCTCACTGTTGCAGGGATTCTATTCCAGGTTCTTTGAAATTTGAAATTGAAATCATTCATTTGCTCCTGAGGAGCCCTCTTAAGTGTAGTTAATTGCTCCAACAATGATAAATTATCAGACCTATCCTGAAACTCCCTATGTAATTTGTCCCCCAACTCATCCCAAGTGGCAACTGAACCTACTCCAAGACTCTTGAACCATTGTAATGCTCTTCCTTTGAATGATGCTGCAAGTGGTCTTACAACTACGTCTTCTTGTGTGATATAGTGCACACCACATAAGGAAGCCACATGTCGTATATATTCAATAGGGGTAGTCTGATCTTCCCCCGTGAAAATTGGAAAGCTCTTCAAAGTTTCCATTGGAATGTCATTGTGCTATGTCAAATTTAATGGAATACCTCCATTAAATGGCACAAAAGGCTGATTTCTGGGAGCAACCATTAGAGGTGGATTTGAATTTGTAAAAATTGCAGTTGATGAACTTGCTGCAACAACAGAACTTGAAAATATATAATTAGCAAAAACAGTTGGACGACTTAAAGGAGACCTTTCTGTTCCAAGGCTAGGTGAGGCTGAACGATTCTCAATTTGTTTTTTAGATGGTCCTCCTTTCCTTCTTGATGGTGAAAAAGAAATTTCTGGTCTAACACCAGGTGGTGTAAACTGTACTCTCTTAGAAGGAGGTGCCCTTTTTGCTGCTCTGCCTTGTCTTTTGGGTGGTGACAGCTACAAATATTCAAAAGGAACTGAGCTACTCCTTGTATGAACTCTTCTCATAAACTATAAAATCACTGATTCTGAAGTTCTTTCTCTTTATGGAGTCGCCAAGTATGCAAAAATGACTTCTGTAAAGTCTAAAACTTGCTGGTTGCATACCAAACCAGCAATATAATGTGGAACTTGTCCGACCGGGCATGGCAGAATTGTTATCACTTATATTTGCACCTTGTTGAATATAAATTTCATCAATCCAGTGTAACATGGGAAGACCTCTAAAGCTTTGGGTTTCTTGTAAATAGAGGTCAACCTCCAGAGAAGGCCGACTTCCTTTGTGTTATCACCTAACTACTGATCTTTGTAAGGAAAAGGGAGGAGTGCATGAAAATGAAAACTAAACCCTATGGTGATACATGAAATTGACAAAAATCATGAAATGAAAACAAGATAAACATACACTGGAAAACTAATGATAGCTATTTCATTTACTCAACATAAACTTTGTGAACTTATGCATCATTCTTGAAAAGGCTTAATCTGCATATGTATTTTAAGAAGGAAAGATGAATTTCACAACTTTAAAGTTCAAATGCAGACTTAGAAGAAAACACAATTCAAAACTTGCATAATCTGAAAAAAATGAAAGTAGTATGAATACTACACTGGTTTCCAAGGTAATCTCTATATTTCATATTCCAAAATCCAAATGAGTTACAAAGCATACATCAGCTAAGAAAGGATTTAAGAAAAAAAAAATCACTAACTCTCCAAAATGCATAATCCAAATTCCTTTACAAAGAGGCAAAAAAGCCATATATACAAAAGTCCCAACCCCTAGGGCTTAGAAAAATATCAGCCTCCAGAAAGATCCGCCCCTAGATCTTTTTAATGAAGTTAATGTTGCATTAAATGTGTATCCCTGCTATCCATGTCGGTGAAGGGTCGCTCCAGGAATAGCCTCCTTGATTTTTTGCAACAATCACATTAAATTCATGGCCCCGTGTCCACCCTCGAACTTCCATCAGAGCTGCTTTGAATGTTTCTGAGTGCTATCATAATGTCGCTCTACCTTTGCCAGCAGACATCCCAGCTATCCTTGAGACTCATGGTTTCTTCCTTGTTTCAGATCCTTCTTCAAGTTGATCCCCTCGCAAGAAAGACATCATCAAATGTTCCCTATTGTTTGACCTCCATAGAGACAACGCCACTGCCTTTGAACCGACTCATCATCCTTGATCACAGAGCAGATCCATACTACTCACATTCCATTGATCTTCCCCACAGGAATAGTCACAATAGTCAAACTTCCCTCGGTCCGTCTTTAGCTCCTTCTGATTGGTTGAACTCGTGCCACATATATTTCCAAACGGTCAAAGGTTGCTTCATCAGAATCGCATGTCGGTGAGACACTAGTCGTGTCTCCCCGATGCAATTATTCCCTTCAACAGTTATCGACATAGGTCACAACCGTTGGCAAGAGTTCATGGCGAGTTGCAAAAGTCATATCAATATCCCTAAAACCATTGGCAAGACTATCACCTTTGGCCAGACATCATAGCGAGCCCTCAGGAGTCATACCGATATTGCCATTTCATTGCCCAGACATCTGCATTTGGCAAGAGTTCTCGCCGAAGTCTGCAGCAGACCCATCACTATCAAAAAGACTCCCCTTAGTTGGTGAGAGATTATACTGAAGCCCCCACCTTTTAGTGAGACTTCCATTATCGGTGAGACATCTCAACAAGCTCAAAACATTTCGGCAAGCTCAGACCACTTGTGCACAATAGTCGACGAGATACCATCGGGTCGGGGGGACTTCTCCCTGAACTCAAAATGTTATATCGAAGGCACCCTTCTATCGGCAGGAATTTCCCCATTCAGCCAAACTTTATGCCGAAGGAAAACTCTCTCGGCCAAACCACCTCGTGTCGGAAGGACGTCTCCCTGAGCTCATACTTCTTCGGCGAGACCACTGACTTCGGCGAGACATTATGCCGAAGCCACAACCTGTCGGCAAGACTTCACCCAGTCGGTGAGACATCTCCTCGAGCTCAAAACGTTATGCCGATGCTAACTCCCTTTGAAAAGACACCATCATTCACTGAGACATCATGTTGAACTCAAACCCTGCGGCCAAGAGTCTTACCAATTCCAAATACCCATTCGGCAAGACCCTATCGGGTCAGTAAGACCTCACATCAAATGCCAAACATTACACCAAGACCTTTTGTTTTGGCAAGACCTCACCCCATCGGTGAGACATCACAGCGAGAGCACCAAATTTCACCGAGACCTCCATCTTTCTGCAGAACTTCTCCCCGACGCCGGCCGTTTTGGCGAGACCACCACAGGTCAGAAAGACATCACAGCGAGAGCACCAACCATTGGCGAGACATCTCGGCGAGCCCAAAACCTTTCGGCGAGAGCTCATTTATCAGCCAGACCTCATGCCGAAGGCGATCTCCTTCGGTGAGACTACATGCAGTCGGAGAGACATTATCCCGAAGCAAAACATTTCCCCTGACGCCACCCTGGTGAACAACTGTCGGTGAGACATCCCAAGCGAAGAGAAATATGAAGCTTTACAGTGACTGAGATGTATTGGTGACCTGAGGAAAAATTTAATCCATTTGGTCCTTATGAATACTTTGAAAAATAAACCCCTGCTTGATTGAGCCCGTAGGTGAAAATTGGGCAATAGTAATTATTATGCAATTTTTGGTTATTCAAAGAGTTTGTAGGATAAATTTATTTTTTAGGTACATTATTTATTTACTTATTTTTCTCCACTATATGCAACTTTATGATTTTAGATCTCAAAAATCTTTTGTTGTACATATAGTACTATCACCATACCAAGTGAATACATCCTTGGGTTGATAAGATAAAGGTAACACATTATAACTCAATAGGTTGCTTGGTATTGGATTAGAAAATCTATTAAGTTTCAAGCAAGCCTTATCTATATTAGGTTTATTAAGGATTAATGACACTCAACAATGGTGGTTAAATTTGGATCTATAGTGAAAATTAGGCATCTACCTTGGAAAATTCACTTGGGTGTACTGACTAAAAAAATTAGTCATAATTTTCTTGTTGATCCTATCTAATGATAGAGTGTTTGGGATGGGACAACTAGAAGAGGAATTGGTTGGAAGGTTAGGTTATGTAGTTTATTTTCCATCATGGGTGGAGAGAATCGATCTTTTTTTCTCTTTGTTGTTACATTGTAGTATGACTATGGAAGTAATATTGTGATGCTATTGGATTTTTCATAAGTTGGAGAGAATTTGTTGGAGGTGATAGATTGTCTTCTAGGTTGAAAATATTCTCTTGCTAACAATAGAGCATTGATAATTTGATATTATATTGTAAAAGAAATATTGTTGATAATACATTAGGTGTGTTTTGGAGGTTTGGTTTTTCCTAAAAGGGTTTTATCTATGGTATATCTTATGTTATGTGTTTATTTCTCTATTGAAATGATTTGGTTTTTTATATTGGAAATATTATTTTTATTATATTAAGAATATTTCCTATAATTTGTCTCAATGTTAACATATTGAGGGTTGGTACTTGTGTTGGATTTCTTACATTTGGCATCAAAATTGGTTGTAGATCAGTTGATCCATGGGAGGAAGGGTGATTTCAGCCTCATATTAATCTTGGTTATTCATGGGATTATCTTGTGTAGATTGAATCTTTTTCAAGCACAAAGAAATGGTGACCACTTCAAAAAAATAAAAAATGGAGATAAAAAATATCACACAAAGATTGTAGAGTTACTCTTTTGGTGACTAGGAATCTCTTAGAACAACCATGGATAATTGGTTGCACAAAGGTTGTGGAGTTGGTCTTTTGGTGATCTAGAGCTCTTAGAATATCCCTAGAAGCATGTTGTGGATCCATTACATGTTTGGATTTATGGATTATAAATTACAATATTTCATCATTCAAATAGTGAGTCCTTAGTCATAGATATTTTGTAGTTATTAACAAATTAATATTTATAAGGATTCCTTTGGTGTGTAATATTTTACAAGTTTTTATGGCTAATGAAAATATGTGAATAGTACATATATGGAAAATTATTTTTTAGATTGTAATCCTTGAGTGTTTTTGGATTGAGACAATTTTAGATATGTTGTGGTTTTTTGTTAAGTTATTTAATTATTAGAAGTTCCAAGTTGTACTCTAAGTTGATCTAAGTTGTACTCTTTTAGAACTATGAGTTATGTCTGTTTTATTTTCTTTTGAGATTAGTATTGGCCATGATTTCTACTACCTGAAGATGTTGCATGTGTGCTAGTTTTTGGTGGGATTTATATTGATAATTTCATGTTGCATGAAAAAAAATTGGAGTTTTTTTTCAAAGTCTTGTTGATTCAAGTCAGTCTTTCAACCATTTCTAGTTCATTGGCAGTTAAGTACTAGAGAGGTAAGGGAAATATCATCAAGGTGATATCTTGGGAAATGTGAATGATTTTCTCAAGCAATGGCCCAAACTATCACTATGATGATACCTTGGAAGGCATGGAGTTTGGAATTTTCTCTTGGAAAGAAAGGAAACTAGAAGTATCCTTGGGAAGGACTTAAGCTATTTCCCTTGTGATTTTTAGGAAAGGAGATTTTTTTCATAAAGGATGCCTAATTTCATAGCCCTTGTGATACCTTGGAGGATGAAGAGTTGAAGTTGTTACCAATTTGTTTCCTCAAGTTGTCACTAGGGTGATGCATTAGAGGGAATGGAGTCTAAGCGTTACAAACAAAGAATATAATATTTCACCGAAGTGAGACCTCTTGAAGAGTGTTAGACTGTTTATATGGATTCATCTAAAAAATTATGTAACTTTACAATCATGGTGCTCAATTTTGAGTCCATATATAAAATTTAGGGTTCTTGAAAGTTTCAATGATGAGATGCCTAAGTCAGGTTTCACCTAGGTGACATATTTAAGGATGGAGATACCCCTAGGTGTCGTCATGGTGAGAGTTGGATGCCAAGGGAGACCCAAGACATTTTCATGACAATACCTCATGATTTTAGGAAGAAGAGATTGTAAGGTGTCACACCAACACTTGAAATGAATTGGAGGGGAAATCTTTAAGGTTTCATGTAATCAAATGTGTAGACACCTAAATTATTCCCTAAATCTATCACCTAATCCCTAATCAACTAGTTTAATCACCTAGGCCTACATCCCATCACCTATTCCTAATTAACTAGGACATCTCTTTCACCTAAAGTCCAACACTAAAATTTAATAATCATATTATTTATTTGATTTATCACCTTTTCCATCCCCTCACAAATAAATAAACAACTAATCACATATTCCACCTATTATCCACCTCACCCATGTGGCTAAAATAATTAAATAATATTATTATTTAATAAAGCCTATTTCCCTCACCACTTTCAAAGGATAATGGAAATCTATAAATGACTGTCCTTGTGTTCCCATTATTCTTTCAACACATTCCAAGAATATTGGGTACCTAGGAACACTTATTTATGGTCTCATCATTCTCTCAACACATCCTAAAGTTAAAGCCTTCTTAGGTGGTCATGTCCCTAATTCCCCTCATCCTCACAACTACTTACTAAATTTGGTAAGTTAATCCTATCCATTCACATTATAACTACCTTGATCTCCACCCTTCATCCTCTCCTTGATCCTAAGGAATTTCTCTCAACCATTCTCCACCCTTGATCTCACAATCAGATCTTGGCCATCCATTCCCCATTCCCAAAATTTATTAATCCAAACATCCTCTCATCCATATCACCCAATTATCATTCATGTTAAGTATATGTTATCAAAATTGGTATCATTCAAGTAAGGAGCATCCACATCCCAATCAATCAAGGAGAAAATAAATCAACAATGAAGGCTATGGTAACATTTGCATTCAATTTTTAATGTTATTATCTTGTTTTGCTTTCATTGTTGAGCTTTATCTCGAGGCTTTACATGTTTTGAAATAGGAGCTTGCATTGTTTGTTTGTGTCTATTTATGTTTAAAAATATAAACATTACATTCTGGTGAATCTGTTGGGGATTTACCTCATATTTTACTACAATTTTAATTTTCATGTATTTCATTGTTGATTTGCACTAATGGGTTTTACAAGTTCTTGGATTCTTTCAACGACCAAATTTTTGTAGGTGTGTTGGGGACTAAAATGGATAGCATCATTGTGATCAAAATGGTTGGGAGACAAAATTTAACATAGAACACCTGATACTTTGCTAAAAAAATTTGAAGGTGTTTGTAACCATGTGGGTAAGGTTACACTTGCACAAGATTTCATACTAATGTATGGACTATATGATATGTTGTACATCTACAAAAAAATATAAGTCAATTCTTATGATGCCATTGGAGGAAGGTTGCAAGTGGTAGTAGCATGTTTTAAAAAATTAAAAAGGAAGGTTTGAATTTTGTTAAAAAACTAATTGTTATTCTTGTTAAATCTGCTAGTAAATTTGTTTAGGTCAACAAATAAAAAGCATTTGAAATACAAAATTGCTTAAAAATGGCCAAAACCATAAGTTTATTGGAGTAAACCATTTAAAAATGGCTAAAACCATGATTTTTTTGGTCAAAACCGCTATCAAAATGCATAAACCTTGAATTGCAATTAAAAATTCCTTTTGAATCGATTAAACCATGGTTTTAATAAGAAAAACCACCGATTAATAGGCTGAAACCATCTTAAAATTGCCTAAACCCACAAATTATACGTTGAAAACCAACCTTGTCTCTAAATCTACCATTTGACATAGGAGTTTCTTTTTTGCACCGCCTACACCTGTGGTCATGTGAAAGGCCATGGGCCAAAGCTTAACCTTAGCCCCTGATTCGATAATCCCCCTAGCCCGCAATCTCGTTGAGACCTGGGGTGCTTAAACCTTTAGCCCCCATGACTTAGCTCCCCTACATGTGTCACTTGATCACTTGGGTGACCAAGACCTAAACTAGAAGGGGCTTAAGCCCTTTGAACACCATTGGAACTTCTAATAAAGCACCTGTTGGTTAAATGCTTATAACTTGGCTATTTTTTTGCCAAATTTTCAAAATTTTATAGGCATTGGAGAGCTAGTTCTGTCATGGGCGATATGGTGGAGGTGATTTCTATAAATTTTATTTCAAATTTCAGGTATAAGTCTTCAAATTCAACTCTTCATTTCAAAACTTTATTTGATCATAACTTTTGCATTTTTTGTCCTTTTTTTTCCATATCAAAATAATCCATTTTTTTGTTTTTTCAATTGTGTGTATTTATTTTCATGATTTCAAGGCGTCAATCTTGCAAACTACTAACTTAAGTAGTTTTGCAGGGCATTTTGTTGAAGAAATTGTTTAGACACTTTATTTTCTATGTGCTTTGTCTGATTTTGGTTTTCTCACACTTCAAATTGGGTTAAAATTCACTTCACATTTCAATTTGAGTTAATAATTTACAATTGTATTTTAAACCTCAAGAACACTTATGTATGCTCTCCTTTCACACCTTAGGGTGATTTTGAGGATAAAAAATAAGTGGTATTGTTTTATTTTTAGGGGTTCTGCTTGGGGATTTCATCACCCCAAGGGAAAAAATCAACTCTAATGTTTCGACAAAGTATAAATAGCAAGGGGTGAATCAAAATACACACCTCTTGGAAGTTATTTTTGTCATTTGGTCTAAACCCCTAAGAATTTCATACCTTGGGGAAGTGAAGGAGAAGGGTGGGTTACCCTCTTCTCCCGATTGTTTAACTTTCTTACACTTTCAAATTCATGGATCAGACCTCGCGTACCCTTAAGGAATTTTGAGGATACCCCTAGATAAGCCTTTTATAGCCTAGTTTAAGACCTTTCAATCATTGCTTAATTATAGTGCAAGGTACAATATCATCCCTGATGATACTCACCATGTACCTTGTTGTGTTGAGATAGCAATTATTCCTTTATTGAGCCTTGTCCTTTCAAGGTAAGGGGTGTAGAGGAGGTATATGACCTTTGCATACCCTAGTTATACACTCACTTGAAGGTATTTTATTGTGTGGGCCCACATTAAATTAACACACCCTTTATTGAATAAATATAGGCTTGTTATTGTGTCTTCTTGTCTAAGTGTTGTATATACCAATAATGCTTGTTTATAAACCTTTACTACCAAGTTGAGTCAAGTCACATTTGAATTCCTTTTTCTTATTTGAAAACACATTTCCCATTGGTATCCTTGAAACATAAACATTGAAGCCAAACCTAGGATAGCCATAATTTAGTGTATAACCTATTTATCCTTGGTCATCACCAAAATCATTTCCCAAAACCTACCACATCAACAACATACCTTGTCCATTTCACATTAGTCAAGCCTAACCACATCCCTAGTCCATTAAACCATTGTCCACACTTTGAATTATCCTATTTTTCAAAATTTCACAACACACCTTTAATGCAAAGTACACATCCTTTTGTCACTCATTATCCACTTGATCATAACCCTAGTCATCCTTGAAGTCATTTTAAACACCTTTGGAAACATTAGGATATCCTTGAATCACACCATCATTATCATATTTTATCCACACCATCCTCATAGTCCACACCCATCATCAATCCAAACCAACCCTTGGTCATAATTGAAAACATCACTTTTGGATCTTTTAATCAAAATCATCACTTTAGTCCAACCTTTGGGACCTTTAATCATGCTAAGGCCCATTGTTTAATCTTTAGAAACTCTACACCAATCAATAGAATTCCAAAATCAAATTCATAATCAAATCATCCTATGATCCAAGTGTGTAGACTTAAACTATAATCCAAGTTTAGTAAGTAAAATCCACATAGTCTAAATAATCATCCATTCCCATCCTTGGGGTCATCCTAATAATCCAATTTATCCATCCATGCATTTCATCCAAGTCATTAACAAGTCCACCTAGGGTTATCCTTTTGATATAGTCACCATAAGCCAAAAACAATCCAAAATAAACATCATTACCATTTTTAAAAATCCAAGCACCTAACTAAAACAATGGATCCATATCCCACTCAAGTAAATACCAAAAGCAACATAAAATCAAGCCAAATATGACCCTTATGATGATGAGGACGTTCTTATCAATCAGCCTAAATATGACCTTTATGACAATGATGATATCATTGACCAACACACCATTGATGAGATCCTTATGGATCATCTTGCCACATATTCCATACACTCCACCATCAACTCCCATATCCCCCAAAACCAAGACCTCCCAAGCACTAGCCACCTCATGAACCAACATGAGACATCTATTACTCATCCTTATCCTTCATTTGGCAAGGAAAACACCTTCCTAGAACAATATTTGCCATCTCCCCAATCCATGTCATTTGAATGCTCTTCACCCAACTCATTTAGATCATCCACATCTTCTAAATCATTTGCATATTTTTCCTCCAAAGAATTATCACCCAAGTCCTTTCATTCATCCCAACCTACTAACAATGTTGTCCAAGTACTACGCGCATGGGATAAACAAAAAAAAAGAAACCATGTCCACAACACCTATCCATGAGTATCCCACCATTATGCCTATCCTAGATCAAATACCATCAAACATTGGTGTCTCCATGAGTCTACCTACATGGGAAGATGAACCTAAACATTTCAAGTATTTCATAAAATCTAAAAGGTCCAAATTCGATATACATGACAAGGTCCAAAGATATCCCACTAGCTCAAGCATATCATTAAATGTGACATTAGAAATATATATAAAAGGATTAGTTGACATAGGAAATATCAAAGCAACACATAATGCATCTATATTTTCTTAGAAGGAGCTACGACTATGTGAAGATCTTTCTTTAAAGCATTTCACAACTTTCTACCAATCAAATCAAGATCAAGTTATTGAGAAAGTCCTCATAAATGATCTTGATATTCATGTTAATCCATTCTTTGACCAACATCCAATAGATCCCACCTTTGATCAAGATCCTATCTATGATAATGACACCCAAAATATGATCTTTGATCTAGATCCTACCATTGATCTTGAAATCCAAGATGATCCTTTAATATACCTTTATATTATCTATGATCACGAAATCAAAGATGAGCCCACCTATACTCCTGAAACTTCCATTTCCCAAGATGATACACTTGTCTCCATTGGACACATAGATAGTCAAACAAATTATATGGATCCCACCATGCATGAGGATTCACAATAAAAAGTTGATCACATTGAGCATATCATTGATCAATTTAACACAATGGAAAACAAGAAGGCACAATCATTCTATAAGTTGGGTTCAACCACTTTCATACAATTTGGCCTTCTTGCAGAAGAGAACATAAATCTTTCTATTAATTCATAGTTTCCTAATGATGGATTTGCATCCCATTTCAAAAGAAAAATGTATCCTATGGAAAATACATTTTTTCAAAATATGGGTTACAATGGAAAAGGTTTAGTCCTTCATGAACAAGGAGTTCTAGAACCCGTATCAATATATGAAAATGATGGATATCAAGGTATTGGCTATCTCCAATAAATCAATCTATGGTGACAAATCAATGATAGTTGGGGTAACCTCATCCAATGAAAGCGTCAAAATAAAGGCCATCCATAAATCTTCCCCGGATCCTCCATCCACTCGTCTTCTACCTAAATCCTCCATCCATACTCACATCCCACATCCACAACGTCCTAAGCCTCTTGATTGGGACCAAAAACATCATCCATTACACAAAGTGAAGCATTCTAATGAAATAAAAGATTTGATATTCACTACCAAGAAAAATAAAATACACACTCCATATCAAAATCAAAATGAATATAAAAAGAGATATACATCCAAAAATCACGAAGTGAGCAAAAAATAAATATGGATCCCAAAGCAAAGTAAATTGATTAATCCAATCAAAACGACCCACCAAAAGCAATCCATAGAGAAAAAATTATATACTGCATACAATAGGTGTGCACCACTTCAAAATTATCATGTAAACTTCACTATCATAAAGAATGTTGGTCCCAATCGAAAGACCAATCCCACATCCAAATCCAAATTTACCACCCAATCCCCATATTCCTCTTTCCAATAGAAACATCAAATCCATAAATCCAAATCCATCAATTTGTACATCCACCTCCAAAGCACCAATTATTCCATTCGCAATCCAAATCCCAATCCTCACCTCCACCATCAAAATCTATCCCACTTCATCCTATATCTAATCTAGAACCTAGAATCCATTGTATCCTATCAACAACGCTTTACCACAAGACATATGATGACACTCTATCGAGATGTTTATATTTGGACAAGGCCCACCCAACTATCAAAGAGCATCATCATGATTGTGCATGTATACTAATGCAACATTCCTATCAAAGCAACTATGTAAGGCAGGATACTATCGGAATGTCATGATTGAAGCATATAGATCAACTATATCATCTATCCATGAATGTGATACCTAGAATCCAAAATTCCAAAAAAAATCCAAAAATTAGCAAAATTCCAAATAAATAGAAAAAAAACTAGTAAAGAGAAATAAATTCATCGAATGGTGAAAACCACTTCTTGTGACACCTTAGAAAAGTACCATGATGAAAAACTATTCATAAATATCATGTGTAAGTCAACTATTTATATGGACCTTGAAATTGGGGGCAAGTTGTCTCACCCATTCCACCAAACCTATCCATCATATCATGTCATTTCATCATACCCATACCCCATGTCCATTTAGCCATGCCTCATCCATATTTCCTACTCACCTTGATCTTAACAACGATTAGGGGTACACAATGCATGCTTTTGGAAAAATATTGATACAACCATTCCTTGGCCACACACCATTTACCATCACTTAATTTCCTACATAGTAATACCTAATCCATATCTTGGATTGAGACATGTTAGTCCTATACAATGTAGTCCTTGAATATATCCCTTTAAATCCCTCCATCAAATCCATGTTCTCTCCATCCCATCCAAACCATATTTATCCTTGTCTTGAGGATTGGATTATCCCTTGCCATTGGTTCCACCATAAAAATGACCTACAACAACAAACACTTATCCAAACATATTCCCAATTTATAAGCATGCTCCACAAAAAAATTATCCATGTTTAAGCCCTTATATTTGAGCACACCTCATCCAAAAATATCACATCCATCCAAACGCGTCCATAAGATTTGTTCCTTATCTTGCTACAAGTTGTGTTTAATCTAAAATCAATCAATCTAATCAATCATCATCAAGATGTTTTTCCCAATCCTTGAATTTTTTTTTGGATGTGTCCTTCCCACATCAATTCTATCATCATCGATCAATCAATTTTTAAGCTTGAACAAGGGGAAAATCTAATCTAATCCTCATCATTAATCCTTGGATCCAATCAATCCATCCAATCACATCCATCCATCCCACACCCCCTTGGCTTCAACATGTCATTCTATACCAATTTATATTTTTTACATGTTTTTGATTGCTTGTTTTTATGGGTTTGTTTTTCTTTGTTGCCTACAGTCTTAGTGCTCCTACCATCACACTATCATGATCACCTTCATCCTTCATATGATGTCATGTGAATGATAATTTTTCTATTGGACCACTATTCTATTTACAACTTCTTTGTTTGTGTGTCACTCCATATGCACAAGGCGCATTGTCATCATGATACTTTATATCATGGTGCATAACACTAAGTGCTACGATAAAATAAAGACCGCTCCTTGTACGTGAAGTTACTATGAAAACATGTATTATTCATCCATTTATCCAAAATTCCTATCATGTGTCATTTTTTCGCATTACATTCTTGGTGAGATTTCATTATTTGACATGTACATCCATGCCAATCCAATCCAATCCAATCATCCTAACGAAATTAATCCAAATTCCCAATCCTTAACAAATCATTTAGTCCTATATTCATGGCATCTACATCATCCCAACATGATCTCTCTCAAGTCATCCTTTTATCTTTTATGAATCATCTTGTCTTTTCAAGATACCTATTGGGTTCCATTTCACCCAACAATTCTCTTGAGGGGGTATCACTTCCATCATTATCCTTGCGACCGAGGCACATTTCCACTAAAGCTTCATTCCATTCTATCATACTTTTTATTCTTCTTTGACACGTCACTTACTCACATTATATCAAAGAGGGACACACTGTAGACACCTAAAATATTCCCTAAATCTATCACCTAATTCTTAATCAACTAATTTCATCACCTAGGCCTACATCCCATCACCTAGTCCTAATTAACCTAGGACATATCCCTTTCACCTAAAGCCCAACACTTAAATTAAATAATCATAATATTTAATTTATCACCTTTTCCATTCCCTCACAAAATAAATTAATAAATAATAACATATTCCACCTATAATCCACCTCACCCATGTGGCTAAAATAATTAAATAATATTTTTATTTAATAAAGCCTATTTTCCCTCACCACTTTCCAAGAATAATGAGAACCTAGAAATTCTTGTCCTTGTACTCCCATTATTCTCTCAACATATTCCAAGAATATTGGCACCTAGGAACACTTTTCCTTATGGTCCCCTTATTCTCTCAGTACATCCCAAAGTTATAGCCTTCTTAGGTGCACATGTCCCTAATTCCCCTCATCCTCACAACTACTTACTAAATTTGGTAAGTCAATCCTAGGCATTCACATTCTAACTACCTTCGTCTCCACCCTTCATCCTCTCTTTGATCCCAGGGAATTTCTCTCAACCATTCTCCACCCTTGATCTCACAATTAGATCTTGGCCATCCATTCTCCATTCCCAAAATCTATAAATCCAGGCATCCTCTCACCCAAATCATCCAATTATCATTCATGCTAAGCATATGCCATCAAAATTGCTATCATTCAAGCAAGAAGCATCCACATCCCAATCAATCAAGGAAAAAATCATTCAACAATGGAGGCATTGGTAACATTTGAATTTATTTTTTGATGTAATTATCTTGTTTTGCTTTCATTGTTGAGCTTTATCTCAAAGTTTTGCATATTTTGGAATAGGAGCTTGCATTGTTTATTTGTTTCTATTTATGCGTAAAATATAAGCATTGCAAAATGAATTGTATAATAGAATAGTTCAATAAAAAACACTTTAAAATATAATAGGAATGCTTACAAATACTTGATAATAACAAGCCACTTTAAGGGGGTGAACCTCAAAAAGCCTCCAACAAGAATAGAATTAGAATATGTGTTGGGATTAAGGTGTCTCAACCTTAAAGTCATAACATTGATTTAATTTATGTAATTTAATGTATTTATTTTTATAATTTAAATGCCTCTGGTGTTAGTCACAAATTGGGACCCACCGGTTGGGTGGCATCCCTGTTGGAGGTGACTGGATGACACATCATCATCCCAAGTGGACATAGACATCCAACTTTGGAATCTATGACATATGATAGATTCTATGACACATCATAAGGCATCTTTGAATGCATGGGTGAAAGTTGGCACCCAAGTTGGGTTATGACAAGATGTAAGAGAATCAACTATTTTTAGCCAGTTATGACAAATTCTCTTACAACTATAAGTGTCGTCAGCTATGACAGATTCTATGATAGTTGTAATATGTGTAAGGCATCTATCATAAGCTATTTTTAGCATATTCTAGGTGTCCAAGCTTGGAAGAAGAATATTTTCATGTTTGACACTTGTTAGGGGTGTAAGGGAATATGTCACATGTGTCCAAATGCATGTCTAAGGAATTGAAAGTTGTGCCTTTTGGATTTGGATGCCCCTCACCTTCTAGATGCTTCTTGAAGCTTGTATCACTCTATTTATTGAGTGCCTTGAGTTGTAGAATGCATTATTTTTTTACAGGTAACGAAGTGCTGCCAGTATTACTCCAAAACAGGTGTTCGTGTTGAAGCACTTGTTGAAGAAGCTTTTTACTTGGTGATATGTTGTAACTCCTATTTAAAATAATAAAGATAATAATATGCTTTTAGAGGGTGGGGTTTTTTACCTGAAACGGTTTTCCCCATGGTATATTTGGTGTCACTATTTTTATGTATTGTTGCTATTCTATTTCCATTATTCTCTATGTGCTTCTCTAGTTGCAACTGTTAAAGGTGTTAAAAAGATAATTTTTTGTAAGTCTCTCGTGATTAGATTAGTGTAGGAAGTTTTTTCCACTCACTTGGCTTCCTTTTAGTTGGTATTAGAGCCTGGCCAACCTTGGTTCCTTTGTTGGGTAGAAGGGTTTTTTGAGCTAATCTTTGTTTTAGTGGGAGTTTTATAGAAGTGTGTATTTCGTAACCATGTTGCAGGAAAGAGATGGCAAGCACATTTGGGAGGATTGAGATGAAAAAAATTAACGATGGTAATTTTGAGTTATGGAAGCTCAAAATGGAAGACATAGTAGTAGACCAAGACTTATGGCTTGCAATTTATGGAACCAAACCTTCAGGCATGAAACAAGAGGATTGAGATCTCATGGATAGGAAAGCCAAGGGTCTTATTAGAATCTATTTGGTTGATTCTGTTCTCCTGAATGTCCATGAAGAGAAAAATTCTGCTTCTTTGTGGAAGAATCTTGGTGATGTCTATAGGCTAAGTCCTTGGTAAACAAGCTTTTAATAAGAAAGAAGATTTATTCTCCAAAAAGGAAGATGGAGGATCCATTGCAGATCACCTGAACTCTTTTAACATGCTTGTTGCGTAACTAGGTTCCATTGGAGACAAAATAGATGAACCAGACCGTTGCATGCTCCTTTTGTGTTTGTTGTTGGAATCTTGGGATCATGTGGTAATGGCTATTGGAAGCACTACTTCTACCTTCAATATGGATGAGGTTGTTGCCTCATTACTATTTGAGGAGATGCGAAGGAAGTCTTCTGAGATGGCCAAGGAGGCCCTTGTGGTCTATGGCATACCAAAAGAGAGAAGCAAAAAGAAAGACAAGAAATCTAAGTCAAAGTCTCCTCGTAAGAATTCCAAGACTAAATGTTGGAATTGTGGTGAAACTAGTCACATTAGGAAAGATTGCAAGAAGGAGGAGAAGAAGAAAAACAAGCCTTTCTCCAATTCTGAATTTGAGAAATCATCCCAAGATGATGGAGAAGCATTTATTGTAGCCTTGGCAGCCCATGCATCATATGATGTGTGGTTGATAGATTCAGGTGTATCCTTTCACATGAATTCTCACAGAGATTGGTTCTTGAAGTATGAGGAGTTTGATGGTGGAGAGGTGTACCTGGGTGATGAGTCTCACTTGAAGATTGTTGGTCGTGGAAGAGTCAAAATCAGATTTCCTGATGGAAGAGTGAAAAGAATTGATGGTGTCTTTCATATCTTAGGTTTGGCATGAAACCTGCCTTCTGTAAGTAAACTGAATGATTTGGGAGTGCAAGTTATTTTCTTTGGTGGAGGATGCAAGATGACAAGAGGAGCTATGGTGTTGGCTAAGAGAGTTCATTTGGGTACTCTGTTTCAGCTTGATGCATGCACTATATAGTGCAATAGTTCTTCTGATGTATTGAAGAAGATACCTTTGGATTCTTCATCCTCACCATCAGATTGTGCAGAGAAGAGGCATGTTGTAGCTACATCCGATGGTTGTGCATTTTGGGTACCTAAGGGTGCTCATTCTATGGAAATGAAGCTTCCTGCAAAGATGACAATGTTATGGCACCAACGACTTGGTCACATTGGTGAGAAGGGTCTTAGAACCCTAAAAAATAAGAGCCTTGTTGAAGGACTTGATGATTGTAATCTCAAGTTTGACTTTTGCGAACATTGTGTATATGGAAAACAACACCGTGTCTCTTTTTACTCTAGTTTTCATAAGTCTTTTAGGGTCTTGGATTATGTACATTCAGATGTTTTTGGTCTTGTAAATGTTCCTTCGTTATCAAAATATTTATATTTTGTTTCTTTCATAGATGATTGTAGTAGGACATTTGTTTATTTCCTCAAAAGTAAAGTTGAAGTCTTTAGTCGGTTTAAGGAGTTTAAGGCCTTGGTAGAAAATCAGACTAGTAGAAAGATTAAGTGTTTGAGGATTGATAATGGTGGTGAGTTTTCTTCCATAGAGTTTGACAAGTTCTATAAAGAGCACGAGATTGAGAGTCATATGACAACTCCCTTCACTCCACAACAAAATGGAGTTGCAGAGAGGATGAACAAAATGTTGATGGAGAGGGCTAGGAGTATGTTGAGTGGTGCTAGCCTTGAACATAAAATTTGGGCTAAAGCGGTAGTCACTGCATGTTATTTGATCAATAGATCTCCTACATCAGCGCTTGTTGGTAAGACACCCATGGAGGCGTGGTATGGTAAGAAGCCTTCGATGAGACATCTCAGAGTATTTGGTTGCAAATATTATGCTCATGTTCCAATTGAGAAGAGGTCTAAGTTAGAGAAAAAAGTTGTTAAGTGTATCTTTATTAGCTGTGGTGTCAGTGTGAAAGGGTACAAGCTTTGGAATCTAGTAGCTCAGAAGGTTCTCTACAACAAAAGTGTGATCTTTAGAGAGATGAAACCTTCCACTATTGAGTTGTAACCAGAGAAAGAGGTGAAACAAAATAGTGAGGTAGTTCAGATTCCATCTACTTTGAAGAAAGAAGAACCAAGTACTCCTATTGGATCTGATGATGAGGAGAGCTCAAATAGCTCTGAGAGTTCTGAAGAAGAAGGAGAACCTCAACCTTAGCCTTTGAGGAGGTCTACACGAGTTAGGTGACAACCAAAAAGGTTTGGATATTTGTTATTGGATTCCAGTTGCATATTTTACTTGATTACTAATACTAACGAGCCTAGAACGGTTAGAGAAGCAATGGGTATGAATGATTTAGATTCCTGGATGCAAGCCATGGATGGGGAGATGGCTTCATTAAAGAAAAACAAGACTTGGGATTTGGTACCTTTTCCTACTGGACGTAAACCTGTTGGTTGTAAATGGGTTTTCAAGAAAAAGTGTGGTCCTGATGGTAGTGTTGAAAAGTATAAGGCACAGTTGGTTGCTAAGGAATTTTCTCAGGTGGAGGGAATTGATTATGGGGAGATATTCTCTCCTGTAGTGAAGTTGACATCTATCCAGCTTCTGTTGTCACTTGCAATAGCAATATGACTTAGAAGTGGAGCAGATGGATGTGAAGACAACGTTCCTTCATGGTGATTTGGAGGAAGATATTTACATGTCACAACTAGATCATTTCATTGAAAAAGGTAAAGAAATTTTGGTTTGCAAACTAAAGAAGTCTCTTTATGGTTTGAAACAATCTCCTAGAATGTGGTATCAGAAGTTTGATACCTATGTGTTGTCATTGGGATTTTAGAGATCCAAAATTGACCATTGTGTATACTTTAAAACTAATAATAGTCGCATTCTCATTATTGTTCTATACGTAGATGATATGTTGTTTATTAGGAATGGTAAAAGTATGATTTCAAATTTGAAGTTTTAGTTGTCAACACAGTTTGAGATGAAATATCTAGGTGTAGCTAGGTACATTATGGGAATGGAAATCACGAGGGAAAGAGCTAATAGAAAGCTTTGGTTAAGCTAGAGCAAGTATGTGAACTCTGTGTTAGAGAGATTCAACATGGTAGATTGCAGACAATTAGTTGTTCTTGTGATGCAAGGGACAAAGCTTTCTGTGAATGATTGTCCAAAATATCCTACTCAGATGGAGGACATGACTAGAGTACCATATGCGAGTGTAGTTGATAGTCTAATATATGTGATGGTGTGTACGAGACCAGACATTTCCCAAGCAGTGGGAGTCCTTGGCCATTTCATGGCTAATCCTGGATGGGTGCATTGGGATGCGATAAAGAGAGTGTTCAAATATTTACGGGGTACTTCTGAGTATGCCTTGTGTTTTCATGGTTATCCTACTGAACCTTAGCATTATGCGAGCATTCAAGGATATGTGGATTCAGATTGGGTGGGTGACATTGACAGCAAAAGATTCAACAATGGTTATGTGTTTATGATGTTTGGTGGTGCTATAAGTTGGATGAGTAAGCAGTAGGCTATAGTTGCTTTTTCCACGATAGAGGCATAGTATATGGAAACCACTCATGCTTGTAAGGAAGCCATTTGGATTAAGAGATTATGTTTATATATTGGTTTAGATGCAGGACATATTACTGTTTGTTGTGACAGTCAAAGTGCAATTTGTCTAGCAAAGAATCCTACCTTCCATTCCAGAATAAAGCACATTGATGTACAATATCATTTTGTTCATGATATGGTAGAAGATGGAAAGGTGAACCTGGAGAAGGTTGAAATTTTGGTAAATGTTGCAGATGCACTAAAAAAACTAGTGA
>VDFB02262406.1:0-20827 GCA_007258455.2 Sequoia sempervirens
GATTTGGGTAATAATCAACTAGTGGTGAGCAATAAATTTTCTTAAGTATAGAATCTCAAAGTAGAAGTTAAGGTTTTTTCTGTGTAGAAGTGGTTTTCAAATAAAAGTTCTCTAGAAAATCAAAGAAAAATGGTAGTAGAAGCATCATCCCCTAGTAGAAGTTGTTGGAAAGAGACATCTTCAGTACTTTTGAGTAAGAGTTGGGTAATAATCAATTGGTGGTGAGCAATAATTTTTACTAAGTATAGACTCTCAAAGTAGAAGTTAAGGTTTGTTTCTATGTAGAAGTGGTTTTCAAATAAAATTTCTCTAGAAAATCAAAGAAAAATGATAGTAGAAGCATCATCCCATGGTAGAAGTGTTTGGAAAGAGACATTGCACAAGTCATCTAGTGTTGTCATTGATGGAAACCCTAGTCATTGATTTGATCCACACATCATCATTTGATCATACCAAAAGTTAGATCGAAGTTTTGTGATTAACTGTCAAGCAAGAATAGAGCATCTGACATAATTGTGTTCATTGATTCATATGCAATTTTATGTCACCATTTTGAGTTGTGGATCTTAGGGAAGGTTGTTTAGTATATGATCTTTGTTGTTCTTTAATCTTAGAGCCTCGTATTGATCCATGTGTAAGTTAGAAGATCTGGTTGATTAATTTTATGTTCGACAGTGCTTGAAGGTCGACAAGTGAATATAATCGCGAATATTCAAGGAATAATTGTTTAAGTGTTTTTGTGTTCAAGCAAGTTGATTTGGGTCCTCACTATGTTGTGTTGACTTTGGTTGGTGTGCATTGAAAATTAATTATGGATTGAATTGACAGTTGGTAAATATTTCATATTTTGTTGGAGCCGACATGTAGCAATTAAATCCTTAGTAGGGGATATATATAACTATTAATTATATCATTTCGATGTATGTACAAAGTGTGTCGATGTGTGATGCAAAAATTAGAAGGGTTGTAGAGTGATTATGTACAGTTTCACTTGTGCATAAAAGGATTTTGTGATGCAAGTTAAAGCAGAATCAGACAAAATGTCAAGAAATTGATTAATGAGCTTAACCAGTACTATTCTCAGGCATTTATAGATGTTATTTCATAGTTCACCACTTTATTTTTCTTTTAACATTGATTGTAAGGAAGTAAGCATTTCTGGTTTTGAGCAGTGAGCTCTAGGCAGTTGCCTGAATGCAAGTGCATTCCCATTTTGTAAAAATCTTTTTGAGTATACTCAGATAATATTTGGATTGACCTCCACCGTGGTTTTTCCCCTAATAGGGTTTCCATGTAAAAATCCTTGTGTTATGGTGTCGTGGTTGTTTTCTTTGTGTTCATGCATATTTCTTTTGCTTGAATGTTATCAGTACTTTAAAAATTAGATTAATAAAGTTAAAAATTGCAGAACACTGATTCACCCCCCCTCTCAATGTTCCTTGATTCCAACAATTGGTATCAAAGCCTAGTTCCTCAAAAGAAGTTTAAAAGCTTGGGGTAGATCTGAGAAAGTAATTCAATGGATTCACTTGAGCAGTCTTCAACAACAACTTGGGGTGGCCTTAGATGATATTGATCAGTCCAAATCTAAAGTCCAGGATTTACAGGAAAATCTCAAGAATGCTGTGAAGTTCATTCAATCATTGAAAAATAAAATCAATGAGTCAAGGGAGAAGATAAGAGAATTATGTGATCAGATCAAGGAGAAAGAGAGTAAAAGCATTGAAGATGAACAACTGAGTCAAGCCTTGAAGGAAAAAGTAGAAGAGTGTGAAAAGTTTTCTAGAGAAAATGTTGTCCTAAAGCATGAGATGGAATCTATTGTGATGAGGATGAACAAGGAGATTTAAGAAAAGAAAAAGAATGAAGATAAGCTTTCTCAGTCCTTGAAAGAAAAATCCAAAGAATGTAGTTGAATTTCTGATGGATTTAATCAGTTGGAGCTTAATTGGAACAATCTAAAAAAATAATGAAGAAAAGAGAGCTTGTGAAAATAGTTAGATGCCCAGAGATGAACTTGCTACTGCAAATGAATTCAAGGAGAAGTTCAAGATTAGCTCAGCCAAGCTTGATGAAATAATTAAAGTTTAGAGGAGTAAAGGTGACAAGTGAGGTCTTGGATACAAGGAAGGAGAAAGTTCCATATCTAAATAAAGGAGATTCAGACAAGGAAATTAGATGAACAAAGTTGGAAGACATCCAGTAAGACAGCCTAATGCTCAAAGGTTCAATGGTTACTATTTTTTTTGCAATAAGTATGGTCATATGGCTACTCAATGTAGAAGTAGAATGAATTCAAGTTGTCCATCATTTCCTGGTTAGTGTTTCAATTGCAATAAGTATGGTCATAAGTCAAATGAATACAAAAATATGATGAACAACTTTTATAAAGGTGTTAGATGTTATACATGTAATAGATTTGGCCATATTGCTAACCAATGTAGATCAAGAGAAAATAAATGGAACAATTGGTGTAGATAAAGAAATGTGGTGTACTACAATTGCAACAAATCTGATCACATTACTATATTTTGCAGAGGTAGAAAGGGTCTAGTAAATCAAAGGAAAAACATGCAGAAGGATGAAAAGGGAAAAGGAAAGGTTACTATAGATGAGATCAGGTAGAAAATGAAGAAGATGTGGGTGGAGAAGAGTCCCTCTATTGTAGGAAATGAGTTAGCATGAGAATCAAGGTCTAGAAATTATTCTGGTAATTCCTCTAGGAATTAGTTTTAGGCCTCTAGCCTAGGGGGAGTTCTCAAGAAAATCCTTCAAACCCCCTGTTGGTAGTTCGTACCAGGATGTGGATGAGTGAAGTAATTGAATTGATGATCTACAGATGTTGTTGAAATAGTTGGATAGAGTATTTATGTAGAATTGAAGGTCTACAAAAAGGTTATCCTTCACAAAGTATGGTAACATGGTATCCAGACGAGTTAGGGAAAAAGTATTTATTGCGACAAAATTTTAAGTGTGTGAATGTTAAAAGGTCATTTGTATTCTTCATTTGTCACTTTGAACTTTGAGAAGTTTGGAGAGTTGTGAAGCAAACTTTGGAAAAATTTGGTGAAAATTCAAGTGTGAAGATGATTCAATGATCAAACCCTAATCCAGTGAAAAGGTATTTATCAGAAAACTTGCGAAGTTGTGAATTTGCGAAAATGGTTGCTCTATTGGTAGTTGATATCAAGGATAGACCCCATCCAAAATTCAAGTGGCATCCTTTCAAATCTATTGAAACCGAGCCATTAGGTGCATTTTAGTTTGTATCATTAGGTGTCTTGCATCTTGAATACATTAGGGAATATATTCATGCAAATATTGAGGAGCTAGGAAGCTCGTAGTTATTAAATTTTTACTCAAATCATATAGTTGGAGAAGATTTCAATGTAAAGCTCAAGTTCAAAACCTTAGAAGAGAATAAATTCATAGAGATTGTAAAATTTCTTGTGTTTGAAGAAACAAGTGGATCTGGTATATTTTGAGCCAAGTTCATGATGAATTTATGTGGTTGAGTCAACCTTTTAAGATTACAAAGGAAGCCATAAGTGCTATTATAGGTTTAAATTCCTCTGGTGGGTTGTCGATCTTGAAGTCCATGAAGAATCAGACAGTTACTAATGCAACTAGTTCATTGTTTGATAAAAGAGCTATGACAATTGATGATATTATTGAAGTGGATGTCAAATTTGTATCTATGATTATTGGTTACAAGATCTATCATTCCAGTCGGGATAATTTTGTATCTGGTATAGGTGCTATTTATGCAGCATATCAAATGATGAAGGAGAATGCAGAGTATGATCTGTGTGAGTTACTTAGGTGTTAGCTAATGGAGAATCTTGGTAAGATCAAGAAATACAAGAAGAATTCTTTCAACTATGGTAATATGCTATTGTGTTTATTCTTTTATTTCAAGAATGAAGTTCCAAGATTTGGAAAAGTATAGGCAAGCAAATAATCATGTAGTTTTTCAAATTAGAGATATCTTGCACAAAGTTGGAGATAGTAAAGCCAGGAAAACAAAAATTTGGGGTTATTTCAAGAGCTTTCAGAATGAAATTCAAGCAAGAGAAATAATTCCTACTTCTATTGTGGAGAAGTATAAAGACACTATCTGCTTTATGGTTGATATTGATCAATGCTTGATGGAAGTTGTAGATCCTAGAACATTCTAGATTATGACAATGGGTTATGAAGTTGAGGATAACATCTTGGAACTATATGCATGACATTTCTCGAGTAAATCCAATGATCCAACAAAAGAGAGGTTTGGAACCTATGAAGAAAAATATATGAAAATACATGAGTATTTGAAGAAGCCAATGGTAGTCCAGAGAGTAAGGAAGGAAGTGGAAGCCTTTGTAGAGAGCATGCGTATATTTGTAGAAGTTGTGAGAGAAGCTAGAAGAAAGAGAGAACAAGCTAAATCAGGAGATTCAACTAGAACTGAATCTACTAGATTGACAACATCCTCTACTCGAACTAGATCTACAAGAAGCTCCACTCTCTCATTTGGTCCTGCAAAGAATTCAAGTCTTGTGAAAGCTTAGGCCAAGTCATCCCAGAGAGAAGGAAAAAGGAAGAAGGATGAGAGCACAAGAGTTTATGTTCTTGTTTCTGAAGATGAAGAAATAAGAGAAATCAAGCAAAAGTGCACAAAGGAAATAGAAGTCTCTAAGGACAAGCCCTTCGGTAAAGAGAAAGCAAAGAAGAAGATGAAAATTGAAAACTCAAGTACATCTATAGAAGAAGTGGAGAAAGCATTGATTAAGGATGGTAATCTTAGGCCTCTTTGTGAATGACATGACACCTTTGATAGTGTTGGTCAAAGAGTTGTTGAGGAATCTTCAATAAAGTACTTGAATAATTTCAATAGGACTCTTATTGAAATAATGTTTGTGTTACCCAAAAGTATATATGAAGTTTTAGAAATGAGAAGAGTAAGTGCAAGGACAAAAGAAGAGCAAATGAGAGAATGGATACTTGTTGATATGTGTCTGGTGATGTCATTAGAAGAAATGAAGAATATACCAAATGAAGCAAAAAGGGATTTGAAGAGGAAAACAAGAGGGAACAAGCTGATGATTGGACAAACTGAAGAAGTTACAAAGGATACTGAGAAAATCCTCAAGGAAATTCTGTCATAGAATAGATACAATGTTGTCTATAAAGAAGTGCATGATGTAGATGTTTCATTTGGTCTGGTAGTAGAAGAGGGAGACAAAGATACATTTGAGGACACTCTAAATCCTCTAGATATACATGATGCTGAAATTCCTATGGAGACTGAAGCTCCTAAAGTAGTGTCGGTTGAAGAAAAAGAGATTCCTAAAGCCCAAGAAGAATCAATGCCTAAAGAGAAGAAGGATGAAGTGAAAGAAGTTCATATGGAAGTAAGAGACACTTCTAAGGCAGTGAAGGAGATTGTAGAAGAGAAATAATAAGAGTTTGATCATGAATTGATTAGAGGTCCTATCAATTTGGCTACTTTGTCTCCCATTGAGAAATTGAAAGTTGCATCATTTCCTTAAGCCAAGGCAAGGGAAGAAATTATAAAATCACATATTGAAGATAGTGAGTTGTTGAATCTTGCATCATGTATTCTCAAGAAGATCATGCCTTCATATGTCAGGGATTCATTCGATTCTCCATCTGGTGAGCTGAAGAAGCTTGTTAATTTTGTAAGTACTCATTTTGAGTCACTTGAGAAGTCATCTATGGAGAAGGTTCGAAAGGAGTTTGATGCTAAAAGGTTCAGTAGATTGAAAGGGATGATAGCTAATGATAAATATTTGTTAGCTACTTGTGTAAAGAATATTCAAAGTGCTTTTTCTGAAGGTGGTAACATTTTAAAGTCATGTCTATCTTTATCTAAGTTCATTGAGGATATTTAAAAGAAAATGAAAGAATGTGAGAAATAGTTAGCAGATATCACTCAAGCATTCGATCCTCTAACCATTTCTGTTGGAAAGCAAGAAGGTTAAGTCATATCCTTGCTTGACAAGATCAAAATTTTGAAGCATGAAGAAGGTAACATTGTTGGAAGGGTTTGTATGTGATCTGTGGGAGGTGTGGAATCTATTCAAGTTTATATAAGTTGTAGAATCCTATTTGTATGTATATGCAATTTGTTCATAGCAATTTTGTTTGATTTTTGGTATGTGGATTCCTACCTTTTCCATTGATGTCAAAGGGGGAGAGTAGAAAAGTGATAAATGTTATAATCATCTGAGGGGGAGTTGTCTTTTTGGAGTTTTCAAGGTTGGTAGTGTATTCATGTTGTACTGGTTTGACACTTAGTCATTTTTCACTAAGTGTTGCCATCAATGCCAAAGGGGAAGATTGTTGGCATGAGACACTACACAAGTCATCTGGTGTTGTCATTGCTAGAAACCCTAGTTAGTGATTCAATCGACATGTGATTATTCGATCATGCTAGAAGTCAGATCAAAGTTTTGTGATTAACTATCAAGCAAAAATAGAGCATTCAACATAATTATGTTCATTGATTCATATGCAATTTTTTGTTATCATTTTTAGTTGTGGATCTTAGGGAAGGTTTTTTGGTATATGATATCAATTTTTCTTAAATATTAGAGCCTTGTGTCCATCCATGTGGAAGTTAGAAGATCCGGTTGAATCTTAATTTTTTGTTCAACAATGCTTGAAGGCCGACTAAGTGAATATAGTCATTGCAGATATTCAAGGAGTAATTGTTTAAGTGTTTTTGTGTTCAGGCATGCTGATTTGGGTCCTCACTATGTTTTGGATGACTTTGGTTGGTGTTCAATGAAAATTAATTATGGATTGAGCTAATAGTTGGTAAATATTTCATATTTTGTTCGAGCTGACATGTAGTGGTTAAATCCTTAGTAGCAGATATATATAAGTGATTGATTATATCATTTTGATGTATGTACAAAATGTATTGATGTGTGATGCAAAAATCAAAAGGGTTGTAGACTGATTATGCATAGTTTCAGTTGTGCATAAAAGGATTTTGTGATGTGAGTTAAAACATAACAGAGTAGAAGAGAAGAATTAGATAGAAGGTCAAGAAATCGATTAATGAGCTTAACAAAAACTATTCTCAGGAATTTGTAGATGTTATTTCATAGTTCACCAGTTCAGTTGTCTTTTGACATTGATTGTAAGGAAGTAAGCCTTTTTGTTTTTGAGCAGTGAGCTCTAGGCAGTGCTCCTGAATGCAAGTGCATTCCCATTTTGTAAACATCTTTTTGAGTATACTAAGATAATATTTTGGATTGACCTTCACCATGGTTTTTCCCCTAAAAGAGATTCCATGTAAAAATCCTTGTGTTATGGTGTTGTGGTTGTTTTCTTTGTGTTCATGCATATTTCTTTTAATTGAATGTTATCAGTACTTTAAAGATTAGATTAATAAAGTTAAAAATTGCAGAACACTGATTCAATCCCCCTCTCAGTGTTCCTTGATTCAAATAGAAGCGTCAAAATATTTTCACCCCCTTTCACCAATGTTGTTGTATTTGGTGAAAAGTCATTCGAATGCACCCATTCCCAAGCCATAAATTTTTTTAAACAAAAAATTCATAAATCCTAGTCATCCCATCAACCTAGAACAATCCAAGGACTTTTTTGATAAAATCTATGATCCTCTGGGTATGTGCAGGATCATCATGGAAAAAATAGGCCCTTAAGTGGCAAAAAATTCAGAAAGATCAAAGTTAGGCAACTTGACGTAAAAATCTGAATAAGTTATCTATATTATTTCAAAAATATGTAAGAATAGAATCTATAGCAAATTGAATGTAGTTTCTAAACTACTAGGTTTAGTTTTTATTTTTTAAAATCTATTTGGTGAAAATTTGAAATTTCAATGCAGTAGTACTTAAATTTCAGGGAAAAAATAAGAAGTAGGTGTCTGTCTGACCACCCTAACCACAATGAAATGATAATATTTTTTTATAAAATTTTATACATAAGTAGATGACTCAATTCTGGATGTGATGCATAATTTTTTTGTAATTTTTTTCAAAGTAAATAATTAATTATAATTTTTTTATTACAACTTTTAAAAAATATAAAAACGTGTATGTCTAACCACCTTAGTCAAAACTTCATCAAATTCAAATTTTCTTTTTTTAATCCTATAGTATGAAAAGTATAGAATCTTGATTATGTTTTGGATTCAAAAATGTGATACTATTTACAGAAAGCTAGAAATATTTTTCAATCAACCCACTCAATCAGGACTTTGAGTAGAAGTAATTCAAATGAAAATAAATAATAATAATTAGTTATTAAAATTCAAAATAAAGAATAATTTATATTGATTTTGGGAATCTCCTTTAAAAACATTCATGGTGGGTCAAATTTTCAAAGAAGGAGCTTTTTAGAGGAGGGTTAAAAATATGAAAAATTGAGATGTTGAATCTCTAAGAGTTCAACTCTAGAATTTTGGTCTTCCATAATATATAGTGCCTCATGTACATGTATGTCGTAAATTAGTGGATGCTTGTGGAACTAAATTAGATAAGGATATTAGGTTTATCAAAGGAAAAAAGTTGAGGGTCATTATTATTGAAGTAAATATTAGGGACGTGTTCTAAATCCCTTTTAACCCCAAAACAAGTGTTTTCAAGGAATCAAATGAAGCAATATTGGGCCATACAAATTGACTAGCTTAGTTTTTACAATCATGAGACGAGAGTCCAGAAGCTCGTTGAGATATCTTAGTTCCCCTTGTGAAACAATGTTTTTAATTTAGACCCGTAGGATGTCTTTTAGACTTAGGAAGCAAAAGGTCTTTTTCGATATAACTTCGTTGAAATCATCACATAGAAGATTAGGCAACTAAGGGAATACAAAAAAACTTACATGTTCAAGTATTCCTCTTTTCTTGCACATTTTATTTTACATCAAAATCCCAGGTATTTTAGGAAGCATAGGGAATTATTTAGACTTAGGAAGCAAAAGGTCTTTTTTGATATAACTTCGTTGAAATCATCACATAGAAGATTAGGCAACTAAGGGAATACAAAAACACTTACATGTTCAGGTATTCCTCTTTTCTTGCACATTTTATTTTACATCAGAATCCCAGGTATTTTAGGAAGTATAGGGAATTAGATATGAAAGACATGATATTGGCCTATGGTGCATGAGCACCTATTTGATTTCTTGCCTCCATGAGGCCATTTGTAAATAATTTCTCTAATTTGTGTATTGGGTCTTATATTAAGGTTTAGAAAACCATTTTAGAGGTTTTTAAGTCATAGGAAGTCATATTTTAAGCCATTTATCAAATAAATGTTTAAAGTTGTTCCATATTGCAAAAATTGTCAAAAGTGCAAAATTAGGTAGATGAAGTGTCATTAAGGTGTTTTGTCAAAAAAAAATCAAAAAGTAGTTGAAAATAGTTTATTTTGGTTGGAAATGTATAAAAACACCCTCCAAAACTCGAATTGGGGGTTGGAGATATTGTTTTTGAAGTTTGATGAATGGAAACCTGAAATTTTGTGTGCATTTTCTGATTTTTACATTGTTTCTAGGCTGAAGTTGTGCATTGTACGGATTGGTATGGACTTGTATAATGGAATATCGTATATGGATGGAAATATTTTTTTTTCTAGTTTCCAAGTATTTTTTGTCATTGAATTTTATTGAGGTTTGTGGAAAATATGACTATTTTGGTGAGATTGCCCTATTCTAACAATATTGTGCAAAATTTGTAGTATTAAAAATGTGATGGTACAAATTGTAAAGTCTATATTTTGGATCTAAAACCAATTGGATTTCTTTTCCATGTGAATATAATTTCATTTTCTTCAAGTCTCATCAAATTTCATTATTATTTGAATAAGTTATGACCATTTTTTGTGAGGGAAGGTCTGAACCCTACCTAGGGTTTGCAGTTTTTGGAAAAATGCAGTATCTTTCTTATCCACCATTGGATCTTCATAAAAATTGGAGGAAAATAATATAACTATGTTGTCTTCAATCTCACTAGATTGATTGTCTTCATTATTTTTTTTGTGGAAGTTATCAATGATTGTTTGTTGCATTAAATTGTGGGCTGCCATGGTTGTGTTTCCAACGTGATATAGAATGCTTAATAGCATGTGTTATACAAAGATTGCTTTGAATTATTGTTGAAGGTTTGTGAGATATTTTGTTGAATCCTCCTAGCTCTACATCAGCCTAACAAACCCAATTTATGTAAGGACTCATGTGCTTTTGAGAACACAAGATTACTATACATTTTCCTATTGTTTCTTATCCCCTATCCTTTGAGACTTGTATCAAGTAGACTATCATTGTAAGTTTTCACATAAGAATCTTTCATGGTTGGGAGTAAAACAACCTCCATTTGATTTTTTTAGGAATTTTTTTTATTTTCATAAGAATGTATGGATTCAGAGAGGATCCTTTTAGGCTTCGTACTTGGGTATGTGCAAGATCATCATGGAAAGATAGGCCCTTAAGTGGCCAAAAATTCAGAAAAATCAGAGTTAGACAACTTGACGTAAAAATTTGAATAAGTTATCTATATTATTTCAAAAATATGTAACAATATAATATGTAGCAAATTGAATTTAGTTTCTAAAATATTAGTTTTATTTAAAAAAAATAAAAAATCTATTTGCTGAAATTTTGAAATTTCAATGCAGTAGTACTTAAATTTCAAGGAAAAAATAAGAAGTGGGTGTCTGTCTAACCACACTAACCGCAATAAAATGATAATATTTTTTTATAATATTTAATATATAAGTAGAGGACTCATGTCCCAATGTGATGCATATTTTTTTGTAATTTTTTTCAAGTAAATAATTAATTATGAATTTTTTATTACAACTTTTAAAAAATATAAAAACTTGTATGTCTAACCACCTTAACTTGGTCAAAACTTCATGAGATTCATTTTTTTTTAATCCTATAGTATGTGAAGCATAGAATGTAGTCAACACATGTTTTGGATTGAAAAAATGTGATATCATTTCAAAGCTATAGATGTTTTTCAATCAGCCCATCAATTAGGACTTTAGTCGTAATTGAAATAGAAAATGAAAAAATAATTATTTATTAAATTCAAAATAAAATGTTATTTATATTGGTGAAAAGTTGAGAATATCCTTTACAAACCCTTTTTGTTTCATCAATTTTGGGTAAAAAAAGTTGTCTATCACATACCCATCATATCGCCACTTTTTGGCCCATCATGATCCTATACATACCCACTTGTGTGAGGAGTAGGAATATTTCTCTTGAAATATGTTGACAAATATCAATTGTAGATGACACCTATGGGGTGGGAAAAAAAGCATATATTTACAAACCCCCTATCACAGAGAGTAAAGATATGGTAGTGCTTATGAAGAGGGAGTCGTAGGACATGTTGACTAACAAGCTAGCCTATCCTGGCCTCGATCTCATTTATGATAGATGGAAATATGATCCAGATGGATGTATTCCTTTGAGGCATGAGTTATGGCCATATTGAGAGGAAAAGTGAAATCCAACACATGACAAGAGACTACATATGTTAACATATCCCTTCTACCATCTACACAACTCTCATAGCTTTATTTTATCAAATTGAGGAAGAGGTAGACTTGAAGGTCCCCATTAGAAAGTCCTTAAGACTCTAGCTAAAATAGAGAGGTTGGTCCAACATGAAAATGGTCAAGTTCTAGAAATATTAGCAGGGGATTAAAATAAAAAAATCCTTATATGAAGGCATCACTATAGGTGAATCCTTTGATGAAATATATGATAGGAAGAAAGATCAACTTCTAGCAAAAGGTTTGACTCACCGTTCCCATGAGGAGATGTGGGAAAGTGCAAAGAGAAGGATCCCCCACACTAGAGAGAGTAATGACCATCATCATCGACCAATGCATTAACCGGGTCAATTTAGACCCATAGGTCTGCAAGGATGACATCGACTAATTAGGGAGCTCAATGTTAATCAAGATTGATAGCTAAAGAGTCTATGGAAATAGGCGATCCTCCCACAAAGAGAATGAGAACCTTAGGATCAAATTTCAGGAACCCTCGAAAAAGGATGATGACAAAGTGACATTCATTTTGCAAACCCCCATGGTTTCTGTGGCACAGGTAAGTTTGTTGCCTACCATTATTTCTTCTTTTATGTCTTTGGTTTAATTAGTCTCCCCACCTCCTACCCAAATTATCGCTACTAGTTGGTATAATGTCTTGTTTATCATGAATTTGATTGTGAACTATAGAAAAGTTAAGAATGGTAGTCTCATAGAGATAGTTTACATTCCTTCCTTTGTTGTTTGATGAAGAATATTCCCCTTTTTCATAGTTTGGAAGAGGGTCTTTAAATGCTTGATGATCTTCATTTGTTTTTTGGTGTCCTATTGTGATGGTTCCATTTTCGATTAAGTCTTGGACTACATTTTTCAAGGCTTGAAAATTATTCGTTTTGTGTCCCTTGCACCTATAATAATCATAATAGTATGCATCATTCCATGATGGAGGCTTCACACTGGGTTCAAAATTTTGTTGAGGTGGTAAGGTGATAACGTTCTTTGCCATCAACTCATTAATGCGGTTTAGGAATTGATCAATGGGTAAATTTCTTTTGTAGAGAAGAATGAAGATCATTGTGGATTGTTACCTAAAAGCGGTATTGTCATTATTCTTAACCTTGATTGTTTAGCATTTCCCAATTAGAATTAGAATCTTGATTCATGTTATTCCTCAGAGGAGGAGGATTGTTTTCTTGATTTGTGACCGAGTTGACATTGTTATAATTATTGTTGTGAGGAGCATTTGGAGTACTAAGAACAAATGGCTTAGTTGAGACATGATTTTCATCTACAACACCATCATTTACCATGTTTTTTGTTGTGAGTCCCAAAACTTAAGATTTGTCATTATTGTGGTGATTTGAAGAGCTGATTTTCCTTATCAATTTTAAGCTATCCCTCTCTTATTAAATCACCCTCAATGATGGAGGGTATCAATCAATTTCTCTCAAAAGAAGGGAAGGACGAAATGTAAATTCAAATGAAATGGCTATTTTTGATCTAAGTTGTTGTAAAAGTATTTGATCTTTTCCTTTTCAGGAACATGACGTGGGTATCTAGCAAACAATCTTCTCTATCTTTGAAGAAATGTAATGAATGGTTCACCAGGTTTCTATTTAGCCTTGTAGAGATCAATCATGGCTATTTGATTTTGTATGTTGTAGGAATATTGTGATATGAACTCATTAATTAATTCCTCAAATGTCTTGACAGGCGGTGTGATTTTTGATAGACATTTAAAAGTCATGTCTATCTTTATCTAAGTTCATTGAGGATATTTAAAAGAAAATGAAAGAATGTGAGAAATAGTTAGCAGATATCACTCAAGCATTCGATCCTCTAACCATTTCTATTGGAAAGCAAGAAGGTTAAGTCATATCCTTGCTTGACAAGATCAAAATTTTGAAGCATGAAGAAGGTAACATTGTTGGAAGGGTTTGTGAGCTTAGAGGACTAATTGGTCCTAATATCAAAAAAATTTTGAGTGCATTGAAGGAAGCACAAGATGCTATGGCGATCAGTGATCCGATGAATCTTGAATCAATAGAGATGCAATATTACTTATTATTTGGTAACATGACTATCTTGGAGAGTCTCAAGAAGGGTTGGGACATGAGTTTGAACCTGTTGAAGAACAATTTTGTAGATCTATTCAAGTTTATATAAGTTGTAGAAGCCTATTTGTATGTATATGCAGTTTGTTCATAGCAATTTTGTTTGATTTTTGGTATGTGGATTCCTACCTTTTCCATTGATGTCAAAGGGGGAGAGTAGAAAAGTGATAAATGTTATAATCATCTGAGGGGGAGTTGTCTTTTTGGAGTTTTCAAGGTTGGTAGTGTATTCATGTTGTACTGGTTTGACACTTAGTCATTTTTCACTAAGTGTTGCCATCAATGCCAAAGGGGAAGATTGTTGGCATGAGACACTACACAAGTCATCTGGTGTTGTCATTGCTAGAAACCCTAGTTAGTGATTCAATCGACATGTGATTATTCGATCATGCTAGAAGTCAGATCAAAGTTTTGTGATTAACTATCAAGCAAAAATAGAACATTCAACATAATTGTGTTCATTGATTCATATGCAATTTTTTGTTATCATTTTTAGTTGTGGATCTTAGGGAAGGTTGTTTGGTATATGATATCAATTTTTCTTAAATATTAGAGCCTTGTATCCATCCATGTGGAAGTTAGAAGATCCGGTTGAATCTTAATTTTTTGTTCAACAATGCTTGAAGGCCGACTAAGTGAATATAGTCATTGCAGATATTCAAGGAGTAATTGTTTAAGTGTTTTTGTGTTCAGGCATGCTGATTTGGGTCCTCACTATGTTTTGGATGACTTTGGTTGGTGTTCAATGAAAATTAATTATGGATTGAGCTAACAGCTGGTAAATATTTCATATTTTGTTCGAGCTGACATGTAGTGGTTAAATCCTTAGTAGCAGATATATATAAGTGATTGATTATATCATTTTGATGTATGTACAAAATGTATTGATGTGTGATGCAAAAATCAAAAGGGTTGTAGACTGATTATGCATAGTTTCAGTTGTGCATAAAAGGATTTTGTGATGTGAGTTAAAACATAACAGAGTAGAAGAGAAGAATTAGATAGAAGGTCAAGAAATCGATTAATGAGCTTAACAAAAACTATTCTCAGGAATTTGTAGATGTTATTTCATAGTTCACCAGTTCAGTTGTCTTTTGACATTGATTGTAAGGAAGTAAGCCTTTTTGTTTTTGAGCAGTGAGCTCTAGGCAGTGCTCCTGAATGCAAGTGCATTCCCATTTTGTAAACATCTTTTTGAGTATACTAAGATAATATTTTGGATTGACCTTCACCATGGTTTTTCCCCTAAAAGAGATTCCATGTAAAAATCCTTGTGTTATGGTGTTGTGGTTGTTTTCTTTGTGTTCATGCATATTTCTTTTAATTGAATGTTATCAGTACTTTAAAGATTAGATTAATAAAGTTAAAAATTGCAGAACACTGATTCAATCCCCCTCTCAGTGTTCCTTGATTCAAATAGAAGCGTCAAAATATTTTCACCCCCTTTCACCAATGTTGTTGTATTTGGTGAAAAGTCATTCGAATGCACCCATTCCCAAGCCATAAATTTTTTTAAACAAAAAATTCATAAATCCTAGTCATCCCATCAACCTAGAACAATCCAAGGACTTTTTTGATAAAATCTATGATCCTCTGGGTATGTGCAGGATCATCATGGAAAAAATAGGCCCTTAAGTGGCAAAATTACGAAAAGATCAAGCTAGAAAGCAGTAAAATAAGATAAATTTATCTATATTATTTCAAAAATATGTAAGAGTAGAATCTACCATGGAATTGAATATGGTTTTTTCTAAACTACTAGTTTTATTTTTTATTTTTTAAAATCTATTTGAGCGAAATTTGAAATTTCAATCGCAGTGGTACTTAAAATTTAGGGAAAAAATAAGAAGTAAGATATGCAATGAAGCCACCCTAAAACCACTGATAAGTAGTAATATTTTTTTATAAATTTTATACATAAGTAGATATTTCAATTAGGATGTGATGCATAATTTTTTTGTAATTTTTTCAAAAGTAAATAATTAATTATAATTTTTTTGATACAACTTTTTTAAAATATATAAGTGTATGTCCTAACCACCTTAGATAAAACTTCATCAAATTCAAATTTTCTTTTTTAATCCTATAGTATGAAAAGAGTATGAATGTGATGCATGTTTTGGATTCCAAAATATTGATACTATTTGGCTGAGAAATATTTTTCCAAATCAGCCTATCAATGGGGACTTTTGATAAAATGAAAATAAATAATAGTAGTTGATAGAAATTCAAATAAAGGCAAATTTATATTGGTGGAAAACGAGAATCTCCTTTAAACTTTTTCATTTCATAAATTTTGGGTAAAAAAAAAATCATGAAATACACCGCACCTACAAATACCTATCATATTGCCACTTTTTGGTCCATCATGATCCTGCACATACCCCTCTATTGCATGCAATCCTAAAATTTTCAAAGAAGGAGCTTTTTAGAGGAGGGTTAAAAATATGAAAAATTGAGATGTTGAATCTCTAAGAGTTCAACTCTAGAATTTTGGTCTTCCATAATATATAGTGCCTCATGTACATGTATGTCGTAAATTAGTGGATGCTCGTGGAACTAAATTAGATAAGGATATTAGGTTTATCAAAGGAAAAAAGTTGAGGGTCATTATTATTGAAGTAAATATTAGGGACGTGTTCTAAATCCCTTTTAACCCCAAAACAAGTGTTTTCAAGGAATCAAATGAAGCAATATTGGGCCATACAAATTGACTAGCTTAGTTTTTACAATCATGAGACGAGAGTCCAGAAGCTCGTTGAGATATCTTAGTTCCCCTTGTGAAACAATGTTTTTAATTTAGACCTGTAGGATGTCTTTTAGACTTAGGAAGCAAAAGGTCTTTTTCGATATAACTTCGTTGAAATCATCACATAGAAGATTAGGCAACTAAGGGAATACAAAAAAACTTACATGTTCAAGTATTCCTCTTTTCTTGCACATTTTATTTTACATCAAAATCCCAGGTATTTTAGGAAGCATAGGGAATTAGATTTTAGACTTAGGAAGCAAAAGGTCTTTTTTGATATAACTTCGTTGAAATCATCACATAGAAGATTAGGCAACTAAGGGAATACAAAAACACTTACATGTTCAGGTATTCCTCTTTTCTTGCACATTTTATTTTACATCAGAATCCCAGGTATTTTAGGAAGTATAGGGAATTAGATATGAAAGACATGATATTGGCCTATGGTGCATGAGCACCTATTTGATTTCTTGCCTCCATGAGGCCATTTGTAAATAATTTCTCTAATTTGTGTATTGGGTCTTATATTAAGGTTTAGCAAACCATTTTAGAGGTTTTTAAGTCATAGGAAGTCATATTTTAAGCCATTTATCAAATAAATGTTTAAAGTTGTTCCATATTGCAAAAATTGTCAAAAGTGCAAAATTAGGTAGATGAAGTGTCATTAAGGTGTTTTGTCAAAAAAAAATCAAAAAGTAGTTGAAAATAGTTTATTTTGGTTGGAAATGTATAAAAACACCCTCCAAAACTCGAATTGGGGGTTGGAGATATTGTTTTTGAAGTTTGATGAATGGAAACCTGAAATTTTGTGTGCATTTTCTGATTTTTACATTGTTTCTAGGCTGAAGTTGTGCATTGTACGGATTGTTATGGACCTGTATAATGGAATATCGTATATGGATGGAAATATTTTTTTTTCTAGTTTCCAAGTATTTTTTGTCATTGAATTTTATTGAGGTTTGTGGAAAATATGACTATTTTGGTGAGATTGCCCTATTCTAACAATATTGTGCAGAATTTGTATTATTAAAAATGTGATGGTACGAATTGTAAAGTCTATATTTTGGATCTAAAACCAATTGGATTTCTTTTCCATGTGAATATAATTTCATTTTCTTCAAGTCTCATCAAATTTCATTATTATTTGAATAAGTTATGACCATTTTTTGTGAGGGAAGGTCTAAACCCTACCTAGGGTTTGCAGTTTTTGGAAAAATGCAGTATCTTTCTTATCCACCATTGGATCTTCATAAAAATTGGAGGAAAAGAATATAACTATGTTGTCTTCAATCTCACTAGATTGATTGTCTTCATTATTTGTTTTGTGGAAGTTATCAATGATTGTTTGTTGCATTAAATTGTGGGCTGCCATGGTTGTGTTTCCAACGTGATATAGAATGCCTAATAGCATGTGTTATACAAAGATTGCTTTGAATTATTGTTGAAGGTTTGTGAGATATTTTGTTGAATCCTCCTAGCTCTACATCAGCCTAACAAACCCAATTTATGTAAGGACTCATGTGCTTTTGAGAACACAAGATTACTATACATTTTCCTATTGTTTCTTATCCCCTATCCTTTGAGACTTGTATCAAGTAGACTATCATTGTAAGTTTTCACGTAAGAATCTTTCATGGTTGGGAGTAAAACAACCTCCATTTGATTTTTTTAGGAAATTTTGTTATTTTCATAAGAATGTATGGATTCAGAGAGGATCCTTTTAGGCTTCATACTTGGGTATGTGCAAGATCATCATGGAAAAATAGGCCCTTAAGTGGCCAAAAATTCAGAAAAATCAGAGTTAGACAACTTGACGTAAAAATTTGAATAAGTTATCTATATTATTTCAAAAATATGTAAGAATATAATATGTAACAAATTGAATGTAGTTTCTAAAATATTAGTTTTATTTTAAAAAAAAAAAATCTATTTGCTGAAATTTTGAAATTTCAATGGAGTAGTACTTAAATTTCAAGGAAAAAATAAGAAGTGGGTGTCTGTCTAACCACTCTAACTGCAATAAAATGATAATATTTTTAATAATATTTAATATATAAGTAGAGGACTCATGTCCCAATGTGATGCATATTTTTCTGTATTTTTTTTCCAAGTAAATAATTAATTATGAATTTTTTATTACAACTTTAAAAAAATATAAAAACTTGTATGTCTGACCACCTTAACTTGGTCAAAACTTCATGAGATTCATTTTTTTTTTAATCCTATAGTATGTGAAGCATAGAATGTAGTCAACACATGTTTTGGATTGAAAAAATGTGATACCATTTCAAAGCTATAGATGTTTTTCAATCAACCTATCAATTAGGACTTTAGTCGTAATTCAAATAGAAAATGAAAAAATAATTATTTATTATATTGAAAATAGAATGTAATTTATATTGGTGGAAAGCTGAGAATATCCTTTAAAAAGACTTTTTGTTTCATCAATTTTGGGTAAAAAAAGTTGCCAGCCACATACCCATCATATCGCCACTTTTTGGCCCATTATGATCCTATACATACCCACTTGTGTGAGGAGTAGGAATCTTTCTCTTGAAATATTTTGACAAATATCAATTATAGATGACACCTATGGGGCGGGAAAAAAAACATATCTTTACAAACTCCCTATCACATAGAGTAAAGATATGGTAGTGCTTATGAAGAGGGAGTCGTAGGACATGTTGACTAACAAGCTAGCCTATCCTGGCCTCAATCTCATTTATGATAGATGGAAATATGATCCAGATGGATGTATGCCTTTAAGGCATGAGTTATGGCCATATTGTGAGGAAAAGCGAAATCCAACACATGACAAGAGACTACATATGTTAACATATCCCTTCTACCATCTACACAACTCTCATAGATTTATTTTTATCAAATTGAGGAAGAGGTAGACTTGAAGGTCCCCATTAGAAAGTCCTTAAGACTCTAGCTAAAATAGAGAGGTTGGTCCAACATGAAAATGCTCAAGTTCTAGAAATATTAGCAAGAGATTAAAATAAAAAATCCTTATATGAAGGCATCCCTATAGGTGAATCCTTTCATGAAATATATGATAGGAAGAAAGATCAACTTCTAGCAAAAGGTTTGACTCACCATTACCATGAGGAGATGCGGGAAAGTGCAAAGAAAAGGATCCCCCACACTAGAGAGAGTAATGACCATCATCATTGACCAATGCATTAACCGGGTCAATTCAGACCCATAGGTCTGCAAGGATGACATCAACTAATTAGGGAGCTCAATGTTAATCAAGATTGATAGCTAAAGAGTCCATGGAAATAGGAGATCCTCCCACAAAGAGAATGAGAACCTTAGGATCAAATTTCAGGAAGCCCTCAAAAAAGGATGATGACAAAGTGACATTCATTTTGCAAACCCCCATGGTTTCTGTGGCACAGGTAATTTTGTTGCCTACCATTATTTCTTCTTTTATGTCTTTGGTTTAATTAGTCTCCCCACCTCCTACCCAAATTATCGCTACTAGTTGGTACAATGTCTTGTTTATGATGAATTTGATTGTGAAATATAGAAATGTTAAGAATGGTAGTCTCATAGACATAGTTTACATTCTTTCCTTTGTTGTTTGATGAATAAGATTCCCCTTTTTCATAGTTTGGAAGAGGGTCTTTAAATGCTTGATGATCTTCATTTGTTTGTTGGTGTCCTTCTATTGTGATGGTTCCATCTCTATCACATCTTGGACTACATTATTCAAGGCTTGATAATTATTCATTTTGTGTCTATTGCACCTATGATAATCACAATAGTATGCATCATTCCATGATGGAGGCTTCACACCGGGTTAAAATTTTTGTTGAGGCGGTAAGGTGATAATGTTCTTTGCCATCAACTCTTTAATGGTAGATTTTAGAGATTGATCCAATGGAGTAAAATTTCTTCTGCTAGAGAAGAATGAAGATCATTGTGGATTCATGCCTCCCATGGTAACCTTGATTGTTGTCATTCCCCTGATTGGGAGTAGAAGCTTGATTCATGTTGTTCCTTGGAGGAGGAGGATTGTTTCCTTGATTTGTGATAGAATTGACATTGTTATAGTTATTTTTGCGAGGTGCACTTGGAGTACTAAGAACAAATGGCTTAGTTGAGACATGATTTTCTTCTACAACACCATCATTCACCACGTTTTTGTTGTGAGTCCAAAACTTAGATTTGTCATTGTTGTTGTGGTGATTTGAAGAGCTAGGATTTTCCTTATCAATTTTAAGTATCCCTCTCTTGACCAAATCATCCTCAATGGTGATGGAATTATTAATCAGTTTCTCAAAAGAGGGAGGACAATGTAAATTCAAATGATAGCTCATTTTTGGATCTAAGTTGTTTATGAAAGTGGTGATCTTTTCCTTTTCAGGAACATGACATGGGTATCTAGCAAACAATCTTCTCCATCTTTG
>VDFB02262407.1:0-29217 GCA_007258455.2 Sequoia sempervirens
ATAAAAGGATTTTGTGATGTGAGTTAAAACATAACAGAGTAGAAGAGAAGAATTAGATAGAAGGTCAAGAAATCGATTAATGAGCTTAACAAAAACTATTCTTAGGAATTTGTAGATGTTATTTCATAGTTCACCAGTTCAGTTGTCTTTTGACATTGATTGTAAGGAAGTAAGCCTTTTTGTTTTTGAGCAGTGAGCTCTAGGCAGTGCTCCTGAATGCAAGTGCATTCCCATTTTGTAAACATCTTTTTGAGTATACTAAGATAATATTTTGGATTGACCTTCACCATGGTTTTTCCCCTAAAAGAGATTCCATGTAAAAATCCTTGTGTTATGGTGTTGTGGTTGTTTTCTTTGTGTTCATGCATATTTCTTTTAATTGAATGTTATCAGTACTTTAAAGATTAGATTAATAAAGTTAAAAATTGCAGAACACTGATTCAACCCCCCTCTCAGTGTTCCTTGATTCAAATAGAAGTGTCAAAATATTTTCACCCCCTTTCACCAATGTTGTTGTATTTGGTGAAAAGTCATATTCGAATGCACCCATTCCCAAGCCATAAATTTTTTTAAACAAAAAATTCATAAATCCTAGTCATCCCATCAACCTAGAACAATCCAAGGACTTTTTTGATAAAATCTATGATCCTCTGGGTATGTGCAGGATCATCATGGAAAAAATAGGCCCTTAAGTGGCAAAAAATTCAGAAAGATCAAAGCTAGGCAACTTGACGTAAAAATCTGAATAAGTTATCTATATTATTTCAAAAATATGTAAGAATAGAATCTATAGCAAATTGAATGTAGTTTCTAAACTACTAGGTTTAGTTTTTATTTTTTAAAATCTATTTGGTGAAAATTTGAAATTTCAATGCAGTAGTACTTAAATTTCAGGGAAAAAATAAGAAGTAGGTGTCTGTCTGACCACCCTAACCACAATGAAATGATAATATTTTTTTATAAAATTTTATACATAAGTAGAGGACTCAATTCTGGATGTGATGCATAATTTTTTTGTAATTTTTTTCAAAGTAAATAATTAATTATAATTTTTTTATTACAACTTTTAAAAAATATAAAAACGTGTATGTCTAACCACCTTAGTCAAAACTTCATCAAATTCAAATTTTCTTTTTTTAATCCTATAGTATGAAAAGTATAGAATGTGATGCATGTTTTGGATTCCAAAAATGTGATACTATTTGAAAGCTAGAAATATTTTTCAATCAACCTATCAATCAGGACTTTAGTCGTAATTCAAATAGAAAATAAATAATAATTAGTTATTAAATTCAAAATAAAGAATAATTTATATTGGTGGAAAGCTGAGAATCTCCTTTAAAAAACTTTTTCATTTCATAAATTTTGGGTAAAAAAAAATCATCAGCCACATACCCTACAAATACCCATCATATTACCACTTTTTGGTCCATCATGATCCTCCACATACCCCTCTATTGCATGCAATCCTAAAATTTTCAAAGAAGGAGCTTTTTAGAGGAGGGTTAAAAATATGAAAAATTGAGATGTTGAATCTCTAAGAGTTCAACTCTAGAATTTTGGTCTTCCATAATATATAGTGCCTCATGTACATGTATGTCGTAAATTAGTGGATGCTCGTGGAACTAAATTAGATAAGGATATTAGGTTTATCAAAGGAAAAAAGTTGAGGGTCATTATTATTGAAGTAAATATTAGGGACGTGTTCTAAATCCCTTTTAACCCCAAAACAAGTGTTTTCAAGGAATCAAATGAAGCAATATTGGGCCATACAAATTGACTAGCTTAGTTTTTACAATCATGAGACGAGAGTCCAGAAGCTCGTTGAGATATCTTAGTTCCCCTTGTGAAACAATGTTTTTAATTTAGACCTGTAGGATGTCTTTTAGACTTAGGAAGCAAAAGGTCTTTTTCGATATAACTTCGTTGAAATCATCACATAGAAGATTAGGCAACTAAGGGAATACAAAAAAACTTACATGTTCAAGTATTCCTCTTTTCTTGCACATTTTATTTTACATCAAAATCCCAGGTATTTTAGGAAGCATAGGGAATTAGATTTTAGACTTAGGAAGCAAAAGGTCTTTTTTGATATAACTTCGTTGAAATCATCACATAGAAGATTAGGCAACTAAGGGAATACAAAAACACTTACATGTTCAGGTATTCCTCTTTTCTTGCACATTTTATTTTACATCAGAATCCCAGGTATTTTAGGAAGTATAGGGAATTAGATATGAAAGACATGATATTGGCCTATGGTGCATGAGCACCTATTTGATTTCTTGCCTCCATGAGGCCATTTGTAAATAATTTCTCTAATTTGTGTATTGGGTCTTATATTAAGGTTTAGAAAACCATTTTAGAGGTTTTTAAGTCATAGGAAGTCATATTTTAAGCCATTTATCAAATAAATGTTTAAAGTTGTTCCATATTGCAAAAATTGTCAAAAGTGCAAAATTAGGTAGATGAAGTGTCATTAAGGTGTTTTGTCAAAAAAAAATCAAAAAGTAGTTGAAAATAGTTTATTTTGGTTGGAAATGTATAAAAACACCCTCCAAAACTCGAATTGGGGGTTGGAGATATTGTTTTTGAAGTTTGATGAATGGAAACCTGAAATTTTGTGTGCATTTTCTGATTTTTACATTGTTTCTAGGCTGAAGTTGTGCATTGTACGGATTGGTATGGACTTGTATAATGGAATATCGTATATGGATGGAAATATTTTTTTTTCTAGTTTCCAAGTATTTTTTGTCATTGAATTTTATTGAGGTTTGTGGAAAATATGACTATTTTGGTGAGATTGCCCTATTCTAACAATATTGTGCAAAATTTGTAGTATTAAAAATGTGATGGTACAAATTGTAAAGTCTATATTTTGGATCTAAAACCAATTGGATTTCTTTTCCATGTGAATATAATTTCATTTTCTTCAAGTCTCATCAAATTTCATTATTATTTGAATAAGTTATGACCATTTTTTGTGAGGGAAGGTCTAAACCCTACCTAGGGTTTGCAGTTTTTGGAAAAATGCAGTATCTTTCTTATCCACCATTGGATCTTCATAAAAATTGGAGGAAAAGAATATAACTATGTTGTCTTCAATCTCACTAGATTGATTGTCTTCATTATTTGTTTTGTGGAAGTTATCAATGATTGTTTGTTGCATTAAATTGTGGGCTGCCATGGTTGTGTTTCCAACGTGATATAGAATGCCTAATAGCATGTGTTATACAAAGATTGCTTTGAATTATTGTTGAAGGTTTGTGAGATATTTTGTTGAATCCTCCTAGCTCTACATCAGCCTAACAAACCCAATTTATGTAAGGACTCATGTGCTTTTGAGAACACAAGATTACTATACATTTTCCTATTGTTTCTTATCCCCTATCCTTTGAGACTTGTATCAAGTAGACTATCATTGTAAGTTTTCACGTAAGAATCTTTCATGGTTGGGAGTAAAACAACCTCCATTTGATTTTTTTAGGAAATTTTGTTATTTTCATAAGAATGTATGGATTCAGAGAGGATCCTTTTAGGCTTCATACTTGGGTATGTGCAAGATCATCATGGAAAAATAGGCCCTTAAGTGGCCAAAAATTCAGAAAAATCAGAGTTAGACAACTTGACGTAAAAATTTGAATAAGTTATCTATATTATTTCAAAAATATGTAAGAATATAATATGTAACAAATTGAATGTAGTTTCTAAAATATTAGTTTTATTTTAAAAAAAAAAAATCTATTTGCTGAAATTTTGAAATTTCAATGGAGTAGTACTTAAATTTCAAGGAAAAAATAAGAAGTGGGTGTCTGTCTAACCACTCTAACTGCAATAAAATGATAATATTTTTAATAATATTTAATATATAAGTAGAGGACTCATGTCCCAATGTGATGCATATTTTTCTGTATTTTTTTTCCAAGTAAATAATTAATTATGAATTTTTTATTACAACTTTAAAAAAATATAAAAACTTGTATGTCTGACCACCTTAACTTGGTCAAAACTTCATGAGATTCATTTTTTTTTTAATCCTATAGTATGTGAAGCATAGAATGTAGTCAACACATGTTTTGGATTGAAAAAATGTGATACCATTTCAAAGCTATAGATGTTTTTCAATCAACCTATCAATTAGGACTTTAGTCGTAATTCAAATAGAAAATGAAAAAATAATTATTTATTATATTGAAAATAGAATGTAATTTATATTGGTGGAAAGCTGAGAATATCCTTTAAAAAGACTTTTTGTTTCATCAATTTTGGGTAAAAAAAGTTGCCAGCCACATACCCATCATATCGCCACTTTTTGGCCCATTATGATCCTATACATACCCACTTGTGTGAGGAGTAGGAATCTTTCTCTTGAAATATTTTGACAAATATCAATTATAGATGACACCTATGGGGCGGGAAAAAAAACATATCTTTACAAACTCCCTATCACATAGAGTAAAGATATGGTAGTGCTTATGAAGAGGGAGTCGTAGGACATGTTGACTAACAAGCTAGCCTATCCTGGCCTCAATCTCATTTATGATAGATGGAAATATGATCCAGATGGATGTATGCCTTTAAGGCATGAGTTATGGCCATATTGTGAGGAAAAGCGAAATCCAACACATGACAAGAGACTACATATGTTAACATATCCCTTCTACCATCTACACAACTCTCATAGATTTATTTTTATCAAATTGAGGAAGAGGTAGACTTGAAGGTCCCCATTAGAAAGTCCTTAAGACTCTAGCTAAAATAGAGAGGTTGGTCCAACATGAAAATGCTCAAGTTCTAGAAATATTAGCAAGAGATTAAAATAAAAAATCCTTATATGAAGGCATCCCTATAGGTGAATCCTTTCATGAAATATATGATAGGAAGAAAGATCAACTTCTAGCAAAAGGTTTGACTCACCATTACCATGAGGAGATGCGGGAAAGTGCAAAGAAAAGGATCCCCCACACTAGAGAGAGTAATGACCATCATCATTGACCAATGCATTAACCGGGTCAATTCAGACCCATAGGTCTGCAAGGATGACATCAACTAATTAGGGAGCTCAATGTTAATCAAGATTGATAGCTAAAGAGTCCATGGAAATAGGAGATCCTCCCACAAAGAGAATGAGAACCTTAGGATCAAATTTCAGGAAGCCCTCAAAAAAGGATGATGACAAAGTGACATTCATTTTGCAAACCCCCATGGTTTCTGTGGCACAGGTAATTTTGTTGCCTACCATTATTTCTTCTTTTATGTCTTTGGTTTAATTAGTCTCCCCACCTCCTACCCAAATTATCGCTACTAGTTGGTACAATGTCTTGTTTATGATGAATTTGATTGTGAAATATAGAAATGTTAAGAATGGTAGTCTCATAGACATAGTTTACATTCTTTCCTTTGTTGTTTGATGAATAAGATTCCCCTTTTTCATAGTTTGGAAGAGGGTCTTTAAATGCTTGATGATCTTCATTTGTTTGTTGGTGTCCTTCTATTGTGATGGTTCCATCTCTATCACATCTTGGACTACATTATTCAAGGCTTGATAATTATTCATTTTGTGTCTATTGCACCTATGATAATCACAATAGTATGCATCATTCCATGATGGAGGCTTCACACCGGGTTAAAATTTTTGTTGAGGCGGTAAGGTGATAATGTTCTTTGCCATCAACTCTTTAATGGTAGATTTTAGAGATTGATCCAATGGAGTAAAATTTCTTCTGCTAGAGAAGAATGAAGATCATTGTGGATTCATGCCTCCCATGGTAACCTTGATTGTTGTCATTCCCCTGATTGGGAGTAGAAGCTTGATTCATGTTGTTCCTTGGAGGAGGAGGATTGTTTCCTTGATTTGTGATAGAATTGACATTGTTATAGTTATTTTTGCGAGGTGCACTTGGAGTACTAAGAACAAATGGCTTAGTTGAGACATGATTTTCTTCTACAACACCATCATTCACCACGTTTTTGTTGTGAGTCCAAAACTTAGATTTGTCATTGTTGTTGTGGTGATTTGAAGAGCTAGGATTTTCCTTATCAATTTTAAGTATCCCTCTCTTGACCAAATCATCCTCAATGGTGATGGAATTATTAATCAGTTTCTCAAAAGAGGGAGGACAATGTAAATTCAAATGATAGCTCATTTTTGGATCTAAGTTGTTTATGAAAGTGGTGATCTTTTCCTTTTCAGGAACATGACATGGGTATCTAGCGAACAATCTTCTCCATCTTTGAAGAAATGTAATGAATGGTTCACTAGGTTTCTATTTAGCCTTGTAGAGATCAATAATGGCTATTTGATGTTGTATGTTGTAGGAATATTGTGATATGAACTCATTAATTAATTCCTCAAATGTCTTGACAGGCGGTGTGATTTTTGATAGCCATTCCATAGATTGGCCTCCAAGACACCTAGGAAATAAATGCATCAAGTATGTATCCTCATGGGAAAACTCTAAAGTCATATTTTAGAAGTCTCTAATATGATCAATTGGATCCGATTTCTCATTATAATGATCAAACTTTGGAACTTCCCAATGTTTGGGAAATGGGATCATGTTAAGACTATGATCAAAAGGGTAAGGACAAATGCCATCAAGAGCATATGTCTTCATTGTGGTTCCCCTTGCATGTCTTTAATTTGTCCTTGAAGTGCCTTAATCTGTTGAGACAAGGCACTAAGATTAGAAAAGGGTGTTTCATCAAGACTTCTCTTTAAGTTCTCAGTATCAAAATCATGAGGTAATTTAGCTCCTTTGTCAACCAAATATAGGAAATATTTCTCTTTGTTGCGCTCTAAAATATTTTCTAAGGATTCGTGAAATTTTGGATCTTGCTCAGTCTCTCTAAGGTGATGTTCTTCATTTCGTTCATCATCACTATCTACAGGAGTTCTGCTCATGTCTCTATTGAAGGGAAATTGATTTTTTTTCTCTTTTATCCATGTTGTCGAAAAGGGGATTACAACTCACACTATAAAGGGGATTACTACTCTCACATTCTTCTTGAGTTCTTCGAGTATAATCCTCTTGTTGAATGTTCTCTTTTAGCTTATTGTAGTGAGATCTTGTAAAAATAGGCATATGATTTTGAAATGTTCCCCTAAACTTAGATCACAGTTTGATAAATGTGAAAATGATGATATTTTGATTTGATAAGGTGAAAATCTTATGATATGAACAAAGACATTCCTAATTCTTGATTGTGGTTTCCAATGATGAAGGATAGTATAATCCTATTGGGAAAGTTGAATCAATAATCAAAAATTTTCTTGAAAGGTGCACTTTTAAGATTTGATCCTTATTTTTGAAGAATGATTAAGTATATCAAATAACCTAGTTTTAAGATCACTAAAGGATTTGGCTGGGATGTGTTGGATATTCAATGGAAGGTTGTGGTAGATAATCAAAGTTGAAAGGTTGATTTTGATTGTGTTGTTGTGATAGAGCTCTTCTTTGAAAATAGGCTCGAGAATATAAAGGCTCTACAATGTACTCGTCAGTAAATCCCCTAACAAAATCTTGGTACCTATGGAGAAACTCATAGTAATGGAGCAAGACATTTCAACTTTTATACAAAAACTCTCTTCATTGCAAGGGTTTCTTGTAACCTAAATGTTTCTTGGGTTTCTTGATCCTATTGGCAACCAATTTTCTAACAAATTTGGGTTGATTTCCACTCTTTAAGCATGGGAGAAATGTCAAAATGCTACTGGACCGAAGATGTTACAAACTTAGATCTGTCAAAAGTAAAAATTATGGAAAGTGATAGATGCGCTATTCTGTGGCCTATAGGCACTAGAAAAATAGGCATATGTGCTAGAGAAATAGTTAAATGTGCTATAGCAAACCTCAGATGCGCTACAATATGTCTCAAATGCGCTATAGAAAAATATTTTGACAGTGACCAAAAACTGTTTACAGAATAATTAGCCTCTGTGATGAAACACTTAATGCATGAAAATAGGCTCTAAATGAGCTTAACTAACCAGTAAATGTGCTAGAACAGACCTCATATGCACTAAGATATACCACAGATGTCCTAAAACAATTTTCCAAAGCAGTTTTTTGAACAATTTTGAGTAATTTCAGTTGAAATTTTACATATTCATTTTGGATGATCTTTTATCTAAATTAATGTGATTGAAAACATAGCAAACACTTTGAAAACAATCATTTTTAAGCCCTATTCTAAACATCAAGTGTATGTTTAAAAAAAAAAATTTAAAAATGTTTTCACAGGTTTTGCACAAAATAGACAATTTAGGTAGACTCACTCTTAGTACTCAAGTAGGTTATCATAATAACCACAGCCCACATCTTAGAATTGTGATGACTCATACAATCATGTCACCCCTGAAGGGGTGCCCATTTTTATGTCTTTTTTAGGCTTGTACTTAGAGTGATGGAAGTGGATACTAGATCCCCTAAGAAAATAGTCCTTGGTAGTTATATGGTGAGTGTCTTGGGGGTAGATTCTTCCCTCCCCTTGCACTATGATTGTTAGGATGTTCGAAAACTTACACGATTGGCTACTACACTAGGTTCTTAGTAACCTGGGTTTTCATTCAGTGCAAAAATAATAAACTCCCTCAGGAGACCTCCCATCCTTTAGAAAAAAGGCTTTGGGGATGGTTATCTTGCACACTACCGTTGAATTGCAGACTTTCCCCAAATTCACTTTTAATTATAGTGGGTTGAAAAACTTGGCTTTAGTTGTTCCCACTTAGGTTGTTCCTATTGGGTGAGTACTTTTTCCCACAAGAGCAAGCCCTCTAAGGGATGTAATAAAGTATTAAAATTGTAGAAATTGAAAAGACAAGTTTGGTATTTTGATCACCTAGTTAAGGGGAGAGAATAGACCTATTGCCACAAACAAAACAGACAGTGTTCTTTTTAGAGCCCAAATGACAATGATTTAATCTATGTGAAGATATTACTTCACAACAAGCATGGGATTCATTTTAACCACAAAATGAATGTGTGATGACTATCCTAAGATTGTTTATTTTTAAATTCCATGTCTATCCTAGAATTGTTTTATTTTAAATTGATGTGTCCACCCTAGGGTTGTTTCTTTTTAATTAGAAAAAACTCTCTGTCTGCGGAAGGTGTCAGACTTAGAACTTTATTTAGTTACAACCTGCATGCGCTAAAAGATTCCACATATGCAGTAAGATAAATAGTCAATGTGCTAAAATAGACCTCATAAGCAATGCAGAAAACCTTAAATATGCTAAAAGAAATCCTAAATGCGCTAATCTAAGAATGAAAATTTGTTTTAGATAGTTTTAAATGAAGTGAGCTAAATGGATGCACTATTATGTTCCCTAGATGTGCTAAAGAAATTGTCAAGTGTGCTAAAATAGTTTTTGAATGCGCCGAAAGACCTGCAAAAGCGCTAAAAGAAGTTCTGGATGCACTAAAATAACCCACAAATGCACTAAAACGTGTAATTTCTAGAAAGCTGAACTCCAAAATGTGAAATCCTGTCAAAAAACCTACAAGTAGATATCAAAAATGGTGCAAAGGCCCCACGGTGGGCACCATAAAATGTGTGGTTGATTTTAAGTGTATCAAATGTGGATTAAAAACAATAAATCAAACACACCAATAAGACATTATATCAAAACAAAAGATCAAATAAAAGGAATGCAAACTCAGTCTTCTATCCTTGATGTCTTATCATCCTCTATCTCTAGTGATTTTATTGATTCTAGCTTGCTCTTAGATCGCGTGCTAGGCTCAACAAACAGTGTTCCTAGAGAATGAGATTAAAGATGAATGCATACTATGCTAAGATATGATTAACATGCTTAAACTAAACATGATTGCTAGAATGTAAAACTAGGAAATCATTAATACTACAGTTGATAATAATAATGCTAAAATGCAAATTGACTATCTCTAATGCATGTGTATGTACATGTAACCAATGCTTGGATTCACAAGGGTATTTATAGAGTTTTCGAAAGATTCTGATTGGCTGATGTGATCAACGGTTGAAATCAAGCTTTTCAAGATGAATGGTGAGAGATTCTGGAAGTTAAGAAAAATATGGAAGGTTGAGAGAATAATGGAAGATGTTTCCTTCCCACAAAACCTTTCACTAAAAAATAGAAGCAAATTGTCATTTGTCATCTTTAGTTATGAGTTGGTTTTGTAGTTGGAGATAAATCCCACAATTAATTTATTTAATTACATGTGACAATGAAGTTAGAAGTTTCTATAATTAAATATTTAATTATGTGTGAGAGATGAAAATAGAAGATAATTTAATTATGCATGAAATGAGAAAAAGGTGTTAAATTAACTATGAGATGAAGAAGGTGTTTGGAAGAATATTCCATTATTTGAATTCAAATATTCAAACTATGAATAATATGATAATTAATATAAATAAATTATAAAATTTATTTAATTTAATTAAGAGGAAGATGGGAGATGGTAATAATTAAATAAACTTATTTATTTAATTATAGTAGAATAATTATAGTAGATAATTTTAGAAGATTAATTAAATTTATGAATTAACAAACTTGATTAACTATGACAACTTTTAGATGCCACGCCTGGAATTTGACAACCACCCCTACCTGTCATATGAATTTTTTTTGACGGAAAAAATTTTAAATATCAATTTCAAATCTATTAAAAAAAAATCAAAGCTCAAATCACTAATCACTATAAACAAAATGCTGTAAAATAAATGTTGTTGAAAAAATATTAAAAAAAATGTAAAATTAGAAAATATTGATAATTAGAAATAAATGTAAAAATCTTAAATTTATTATGACAATTAACAAGAAGTTTCTAAATTCATAAAGAAAATAAATCTTGTTAAAATATTCAAAAAGTTAAAAAACAATTATATTCTATTTTGAAAAGATTTTGTATTAATATATATTTTTATAATATAAAGATTATAAATCATATATATTAATATAAAGCAATGATAACTATTAGTAAACATGTTAAAATCTTAAATTTTATTGTTAAAAATATTTTAAAAATTAGAAAGAACTATATTTAATCTTGAAAAGATTCTATGTTGAACAGATTTTGCATTAATAAATATATTTATAATAAATATTATAAATTATATATATTAATATAAAGTGAAATTACAAAGAATTATTCCAATTCTAAACTAATTTATATTTTTATCATAAACATTATATATATACTAAAATAATTTTTTACGGTTTAATAATAATTTTAAAAGTCATATTTACGGTTATACAAAAATATAGCAAGTCAAATAATACGGTCTACTAAATTTTTAGGTTGTAATATATGGTCCAAAATGCAAAAAATGGTCAAATAGACCATCAAATTCATTAGTCAAAACAACTTTCGTCCTCTTTCATACATGTACACAACTTAAATGGATAGAGACGTATAGATATCAAATGCCATTGTATTTGGCTTTGACGGATCACAGGCCTTATCGTGTGGCTAGAAGCCTAACCAATAGATATCTAATTTTGTTTTGTTATTAAAGTGGACACGCTAGACGAAAAATCGTACAACTCTTATCCACACATGATGCTGGAATTATATCATGATTATGTGTAGAAAAATGAGAAAATAATACAATCATAAAATTTCAATAGCGCAAACCAATTTTTGTTATATATGCCTCGTATTGAATAAGTCTAATTTGACTTTGAAATGAAAACATGATTTTGTTCTACTGGTGAATAGTCTCTTCACGCTACCCCACACGTTCTCTCTCCCTTCCAGTGACTTATCGACATCATCCAGCAATCTAAGTCACAAGAAAACCATTCTTCTATAACGCATTCCTGGAATGTGCCTTAAACACACACACTCCTCACTCTTGTTAACAATCCTCAATTTGGAGATCTGAATTTGTGTCATATAGATTAGCAGGCAATCTATGGCAGAAGAGAAGTTAGATTCATTGCCAGGAACTTCTGGCAAATCTAGAGGTAAACCAGTGAAGGTGGTTTATATTGTAGATCCTAAAATAGTCATAGCAAGTGAATCCGAATTCTCTGCTGTTGTGCAGTCCCTCACTGGAAAGAAAAGGCCATCAAGCAAGTCTGCTAATTATGATTCTTCATCATCTACCCCTAAAAGACTGAATAGGAATTGTTATGGCAATCAAGTGAAAATGCCCAAGTTTGAAGATCAATTAAAATTTAGCTCAATTCCCAACAGTAGCCTGCAGCCTCCACTTTCTCATCAAATGCCTACAATTAGAGTAGATGATGTTTCTACGTCCGAAGTTCAGCAGAAGGAAATGGTTTCTGATGTGTCTAACAACCAAATGTTTGACAGACTGGAAAACCTTGGAGACGCCAAATTGTTGGAGTTTATGTTCCCATATTTTTGTGATGAACGAATTTGATGCATTCTGAACAATCCACGGAAGAAGCTTTCTTTATTGCTATTCCTGTAAGAAGTACAGACATTAGTTCTATTTATATTTTCCCTTTGTTTTTATATAAGATACTGAAGTACGAATTCTTACTTTACAAAGTTCGTTTTGTATTGTTATCTCTCCACGTATTAGAATAACTAAGAGCTTTACTATTGTGAACTTAAGGAGTTTTAAATCTCATTTTGTGTTTATAATCTTGTGTATGTTTTGGAGTCTGTTATGCTTGCATGTAACATGGATGTGACAATATTGGCAAGAACAACTAGTAATAATCTCAATTATATCTCTGGAATCATCTTTGCGATTGGTAGGAGGTATGTAAATATGCTTCGTAATCTATTTGTTCCAGTAGCATTGAATTTAATGTTTTTTGTATGATCCCTTTGCTCGAATAACCATTAAATCAATTTGTGTTTTATATTATTAAGCCTTTTCCCACACATATGGATGTCAATATCAATGTATAATGAGTTCTAGAATTATTCAATCTAGAGTAGCATTAAGTACACTACAAGAATTTGGAATCCTTGGCTTTGGTCCAATATATGTTTTTTTTAACTGAAAATGCCTACGGAATAGCTATTAGAGCAGAATTTTACATACAAAACTTATGGAATCCTTTTCTTCTAATTCTGTGAACGATAGGCTTTCGCGGCATAAAGAGGTACAATATAGCGTTTTCATTTTGAATTGGCCTTAAACAGGCAGATTAATAAGTCCTTGCGCTCTAAACTGTGCAGACAGACTGGTTAATTGCTCAAAATCGAATTCTGTCCAGTCTTATTCGTCAGCTACTTAATCGAGTTGTTCAATATGTTTAGGCATTGGCATCCAATTTCTGTTCAATCTTCTTCACTTGTTCTTTGGTTAAACATCTGCCGTTTTCCCTTAACCAGAAGGATTGTTGTGCCCTTCCGTTCTGATCTGTGCAGTAGACTTTTTGGGTTTTCTTAAATGAAGAGAATTACATTGCAAATGTTGACAACTGATGCTGCATTATCTAATTCCACCGTAAAATCTGGCATGCAATGTTTACCATGAGTTTCACCATGCCCCATGTGCTTTCACCGCCATGCTGAGTACCCTCTCTGTGACGCACAGAAAGGTTGGTTTGAGTATTTTCTGAGGAAGTGTTTTCTCCTCTGTTTTCAGTTTGTCTCTGTTTGCTTGTGTTGTTAAATCTACAGCAAATGATATAGATAAACATATTGAAAATATTTTGAAATATAAAAATAATAATAAAAGCGAATTATATTGTGAATGATAGAATTAAATATATTGAAAAAAATTATTATGCATAATTTTTATCTGAATTATATTACAATCATAGTTGAAAAACTCTCCTAATAATCCACAAGTTTTAAAAAACTTAGAGTTTTTTCCGCATGTACTCTCCAAAATTGCATGCCAAATAAAGGAGAAAAACTTGTCGAGTTTTCACCAAAAACTTGACGAGCCCAAAAAAAAACTCACCCATCCAAAAAAATGGTCTCCCACGGCCGCTAAATAGGCATTTTCATTTCATTTGATTTTATAGGTACTCTCCAAGTCCAAGTTTCCAAGTTTTCCTACAAGTATTCATCTATAATATCGTGTAGTTCTAGCTTCCCCTAGTTTTCACTAGACATGGGAAGAGGAAGATGTAAGATTATAAAATATACTAATGTAGTATTTACTTTCAATTTTACAAAAACAATTTGCTATTTTTATTTTGTTTCAGACTATCAGTACTGTGCATTCCGCATGAAGATGCCATTTTCTACCCAATTCGCTTTCAAATCAATCAAATACAACTAAAATCAACTTGTTTCTTTTATTTACTCATTTATTGACTCATTTGATGCATCTTATCATTGAATTTTTCAAAAAAATATGTTTTAAATGAAATTTAAGAATTTGTCAAGCTTTTGCCAAGTTTTTGGCTAGTCGTGTTTTTTTGGCTTGGTGAGTTTTTTAATTTGGCGAGTTTTTCAACTATGATTACAGTAGACTTGTATGGTCTTATAAAGTCAGTGTCTAACTAATTAACAAATTCCCAAATCAACTCTTTAATAAAAGATTCTTAAATTAGTTTAATCAATTATTATATTAACATAAAATTATTGATTCTAAAATCAAATCTTTGAAATCTATTGTTCAACTTTATCATCACTCTAGTTTTGTATACTCACTTAGTACACTTCTTGTAGAACAAAAGTACCCATTTACTAATTTCTCTCTATGGAGAGATCACACAATTTTCCCTTCCTTTCTCTAGCATAGAGAAGACTTACTCTCTCAAATTGTAAGACACCTTTCAATGTGCCAATCATAAGAAGCAGTCATTAGCCACTTGACACAAACATGCAAACCTTGTTTGACCACTGTTTATTTTAACATGCAAACATTTAGGCTTGTACAACCTTTTGAGCATACTTGTAACTTTTTCCAAAAAGATCCATCAATCTATCCATAATTAATTTGCATACAATCTTTCAGAGATTGTCCATTCCACTTTCTATTCCAATGTGTTTTCTAAAAATGACTCTTCAATTCACAAATAGAACAACAATGAAGATCCTAGCACTTTTCTTGATTATGTCCTTCCCTATGACAATGAGAACATTGATTACATTCCATTCTTTAAACTGATTTGGATGAACTTGTAACACTTACAACATCATTTCCATCTCTCTCATAATATCCAAGACCTTCATTCTTTTTCCTCACAATTGGCTGAATGGGCTCTCTTATTCCTTGGCCATACTTTCCCAAGCCTTTTCCTTCATATCCCATTCTTTTCATGATGTTTAAACCAACACTCTTTTCAATTCATCCTTTCAACTATTAACATCAAAAGTTGTAAAATCCATAGTTTCAAACACATCCTGACCTTTAGGCTTGCATTTTTATTGAAAGAAACTTCACACAAACCAACAGGTTGATCAAAGTAACAAGACAAATCTTCTATGCCACATGACGCATCACTAACTAATGACTTTGATTTAAAACACTTGCTTTCTTTCTCCAAAAAAATTATCCTTTCTTCCAAATCTTAATTCTTCTTCTTGATCTCATCAAGTAGCTCCAGTCTTCCTTCTAACTCTTCATTTTCCTTTTTCACATTCTCTAATTCTTTTCTTTCTTTTCTAAACTCCTTTAAATTTGTTATCAATTATGAATCACATTTCTTAATTTCCATCAATTCTTCCCACAAAATATTTTTTTGCTTCTTTATTCTTTTTCCTATCTTTCACATTGATCCAAATGATTTAGACTTATCTTTAATGTTTACCTTGATGACTAGGTAGACCTTTTAAACACTCATTTCCTCCTTTTGAAAACTTCTACAAATCAGTGGACTGCATTCTTTTGAACTCTACAAAATATTCAAACAAAACCTAAAAAACACTATGCCTCCTTTGCTTACATGTAGTGAACCTCCTTCATATCAGGTATTGGACTACACCTTTAAAAAAGAATGAATCAATTTGAACACAATCTCCTCATGGAATCTCTTGTTGGTGCAATGGTTGTCTCTTCAAGAAACTCACAAAATGGTGTCCTATTCTTTTGGTGGCTTTTCTACATCTGAAATCTCCCAATTTTTACTACTTGCAGCTTTGACAAATAATTTGGACTCTTCCTTGATCTTTTGTTCTAATAGCAATCAATGATTTTGAAACACAGACAATAAGCAATGAAAATTGCAACAAAAATAAATATTTTGAACACACACAAATGTTTCTTCTATAGATTCAATTTTTTGTATTGTATTACATCATGCCTCAATAGAGGTCTTATTTTCTCCTCAATTACACACACACACAATCATAAACTAGATAATAAGGAGATCCCCTTATAGAGATAACAACTCCTAAAAATAGACACTAGTTGGAGTGGTTTGTTACATGTATTTAGCATTCACAAACATAGAACTCATTGGTTAACTTTAAGACATAGGCTTAATTAAGAATCCTAAAAATATCACTAAGCATGCAATATGCATGAGTGATGTATCTCAACATGTACATATTTTCTTGATGCCTTGACAATATTTTTGTGTGAGAAATATGTTGGAAATATTATACATATAATGCCTAATGCCATTGGTTCTTGCAATTTGACGATCCATTGTCTCTTTCTAACTCCACTTACCGAATTATACTAAAATTACTGTATGAACATGCCTCTAATCATTTGTATTTCATGCAATATGAACAATTTGTATTAGCCAATCATAATGAGTATTATCTTTGTGATTCCTTGTACTTGCAATCTTTAGGCTTATTATTAATCTACAACTAACTATTCAACCACATATCAACTAAATAGACACTTTACCTTTGCTTCTTTAGCATAGGGAACACCTGTTAGAAAAATAAAAAATACTCAGATCATGAAGACTTGCTTTCTCTCCTATCAGTCAAACATTTTACCATTCTTTAAATGAATATTTAAACTTAGAAGGAAACATTCCTCTAGCCTCTTAGTAAGTTCTCCAACCTCCATTATAACTCGTTCAAATTTTACTTGTTAATTATAACACACAAATTGTAAGGAATTCTAAAAACACAAACATAAAATGACATTGACAAAACTAAAATAAAGATTGTGATATTTGAAAAAATCAGTTTCAAATTAAAATATATCATTTACATTTAATCCTTTAATATCTCTTTATAACAAAATAAATATCTTAATACACTTTTTTCTATATAACTTAGACCCTTTATCTCCCCACAAAGAAATGTAAGATTTAAACTTACTACCTCCTACGAGATATAAATTTAATTTTTTTTATAGAATCTCTTGTTATCTTCTCTTAATATAAATTTAATAAAAAGATAAAACACTTTTTTAGATGGTCGTTTCAATAGAAGCTACAAGCCAACCTTGTGGTCAATGTGCATTGTTGGAGAATATAGGCTCTTTTATATGCAAATCATGCCTTAGTAAATGGCCATAAGGAAGATAAAATTTCAATCTATGAACACTACTATGCAATCCTGACCATGCTAGCAATGTTCTTCAATGCTTTCTTAACAGGATAAAATAAATTTCTTACCAAACACTAAGAATAAGATTAAGTTATATGGACTTGGACTTAAAATGTATAATTCTGCTTTGCATTCTGCCGCCTATATTATAAAAACGGGAATTCTAGCAAAGGAATATCTTTTCAATTGCGTCACCTTTAGTGTTTTTTCATATGTATTTTTGTTTAGATGGTTCATAAATAGATTTAATAAAAAAATTAATATAATTTCAAATAAACTACTTAAACAAATTAAAAAATTAGACTAAATATTTCAGCATACACGATCAACAATTGAAAATGACGCCGCAATCTGCCATGCTGTTTGCTGAACGTTGAACATATACTCCAATCTTCAGCAAATGAATCTACTCCTTACATTTTTTTAAATTTAATGCAATTTCAAAAAGTATGGACCGTGTATGTTCTCGAAGAGGCTCAAATAACTGCTACACGGAAGAGTTTACTTGCACATAAAAATCGCTTGAATAAATCAGCACCTCAGACGTTTGAAAATAGGATATATTAACTGCTTGATGATACACATGACCAGTTAGGAATCTTCCATTCGTCTCACTTCGTCCTTTCAAAGTATGAGCTTCTTTTTAAGGTGAAGGAGTGTATAGAGAATAAAATCAATATGACAGACAAAGATTTACTCCCTTGAAAACGGATTGTTACAGAAATTATACTACACACACCAACAAAATAATAGAGCCTTTCCTTTTTCTGGGGTGCTATATATTTCTCTCACACTTCAGTAATTATCTGAGTCAACAAAAGATGAAATATAATATTTTCTAAATGTAGAGGAGACAAATCTAATCATATTTACTACTCCCAGGGCCATACCAATACTCCCCTGCACGCTTAAATTCTTGGTGGGCAAGGAGACAATATATAACTCCAAATGTGCTACCGCACACAAATGCTATTGTCTGATTCAAATCAATTACAGCTGCCTTATTTATAAAGGACCTTGCTCATTACAAGGATCTTTCTAGATCATACTAGATCATAAGTCGATTTGTACAATATTTATTGTTTTTCCTCTTTCATCCTTTTTTTGAACATTACATTATGCCTCTCATGTAATATTGTGATCATTAGATTGGGATGGGAGAAATTGCTACTCCAACTCCCCCTCTTAATTTCGACCACATATGAAGTCTGTAGACTCAATCTTTTCTTGCATGATACCCATATGTAAACTCAATATTTTCTTGCATGATACCTTCAAAGATCTTTGGATCTTATTCCTTTCAACTCTCTCCAACTGTTGTGGCAGTCTTACAATTTCTTTGTTTGGCAACTTCGCGTGCTTTCACTCTTCCTTTTATAGTTTCTCCTTCAATAGCTACGGCTATATCTATTTTCTTTCACCTTAGTTTTCTTTGCAATCCGATCTCTTTTCAACGATCTCCTCTTTTCTTTTGACGGCAATGGTCTTCCAGCTTCAATCTATAGATCCTTTATTCAGCTGCACCTTCTTTCCTCTGGACTGCAACCTTTTATTCACTTCAACGGATTGAAACTTCTTGGTAACTGCTCCTCTGCCTTAGCAACTACACTATCTCCTTGACGGCTTGCTCAAACTCTCTTTTGATGGCTGCGATTTACTATGAGCTACGGCTCCTTTTGGACTATGAATTTTCTTCTCAATTTTGTGACACTATCTTACATTTCGATTTCTTTGTCTATTTTCTTTGGAATCTTTTCTCATCCACAATCTCTTCAAGTTTCACTTTAACAACATATCCAGGCTTCAAATCTCCTTAGATCCGTCTTCAAACAATGATCTTCTTGCGATGAACACAAATGCTTCAGCATGGATGAACTTGCATCTACGATCTTTTAACTCGCCTCGATCTAGCTTAGATACCACTTGTTGGTGGGCAAAGGAGACAATATGTAACCCCAAATGTGCTACTGCACACAAATGCTATTATTTGGTTCAAATCAATTACAATTACGTTATTCATAAAAGACTTTGATCATTACAAGGTTCTTTCTAAATTATACTAGATCATAGGTTGACTTGTACAATATTTATTGTTTTTCCTCTTTCATGATTATCTTCGTTATCTTGACATTATTATAGAACATTACATTATGTCTCTCATTTAATATTGTGATCATTATATTGGGATGGGAGAAATTACTACTCCAACAACAAAAAAATCCCTTCTCAAAGTACAAAATAAAATGTAGAGGAAGAATATAAAGAGTAATACTAACAATGGTGGTTAAGATTGTAATATTTTCAATAATCTCCTTTAATCACAATTATAGTCATTTATGACACCTAAACAATTTCATATATTCAAAGCTTTCTTTGTGAAGATTTATGTATATTGCTTTTTAAATATGCAGCTATCAAGTCTATATACTCCTTTTGTGAAATGTGTAATTGATAGATTTTTGTTGTAGGAAATCCTTGTTGCTTCTTCGTACTTGCACATGAAATCTTCTAGCATTTATTCTCATCCAAATCATTTGACATATTTCTTTTGTTGCTACTATATACATTGCCTCTACTGATGAAACAATGGCAATGGGCTTTTTTTTGGATGTCTATGACACTACATCTATTCCAAAATAAATAAATAAAACATAGCTAGATGTATTTTTCCTATCATCAAGGTTGCTTACATAGTCATTGTTTGTGAATCTTATGATTTTGAACTCATCTAATGTTGAGTAGAGAATTCCATAGTCCCACTCACATATATCAAAATTGAGTGTTCACGGATCTTGAAATAATCCTTACACCATACATTATATCCAACCTCGTGGCTATGAGGTATTTTAGACTATTTACAAGCCTTCTATACAATTTTGGATCAACATTGAATCCCTTGTCATCCTTGTTTTCCTTCTAAGCTATTATGTCTAGTGCTAATGTTGGCTTGTAGTTTACAATGTTGAGCATTTTTAAAATATCCTTGGTATGCTTGACTTGAAAAATAAATGTCATATTTTGATAGATTCACCTGTGTGCCAAGAAACAATTTTCTGAAATCCAAATTGGTCATCTCAAATTGTTTTTATAGACAACTATAATTAACCACATCCTAATGATACATCTAACATCACCACTTGCATCTCTCTCAATGCCATCCTAACTACACTCACATAATTCCAACACTAATTAATTAGATAAATTATATTTATTTAATTAATTGAGATTAACCTTTTGATATTTTTCCATCATCAAATTAATTTAATAATCTTCTTATTTGATTAAAGTCCCAAATCTTAATATAATCCCCATTAATAAGGAAAATCATGTACCCATTTAATTTTTTAAAAAAAAATCTCAATCATCTATATCAAACTAATTTTTACTTCTAGCCATCAATTTGATCAACCAAATCCTAATCATTCATCCCCAGTTACTATATTTTCAAATTCAAAAAGACATTGAATCTTGGGCATTCACTTAATCAAATCAATCTTACCCATGTATTCAAGAGCTACCAAAATTTATTTCCATTTCCTTCTCAAGTTAAAATTAGAAGCCCCCATTTAATCCTAGCCATATATTCTAATACATTTTCAATCTCCCATTCATCTCATACCAACTCTATAAATGAAACCACACCCTCAATTAAATCTTGAAGAATAAACAATTAGAGAAAGTACATTTTATCACACATTAAGGACTACTAAGAGCAATGCAACATCCAATGACATCATGAGCACATCTACTCAATGAATGTTTGCATTGCTCTTCAGTTTCTAATATAACTTCTATTATATTATATTATATTATATTTTAAAATAATTGTGAATTCTTTTATGTATATTTTCATAACTTCATTTTTATATTTAATAATATTTTTAAGAAGTGAAATTTATTTCATATCACATAACTCTTTTACAAAAAAGAGATAAATTTATAAATTCTTAAACATAGATTGGTAATACCAATATCTAGTGCATATATATTGTTTTCATAAGTTTTGGCTGAAAACTATATTTTTTATTAACTTTTTAAGTGAGTCTAATTATAATTTACACACAAGTTTGTTCTATATCACATAAAAATTTATCTAAATATTCAAATTTAATTGCTTATTTATTTAATTTAAAATAAGGACATCCATACTTTGTTCACATATATTTTTTTATAAAAAAATTACTTTTTATTTTTTTTCACACATTAGAAATAGAGAAACCTTGATGTTTGGTGAGAAACCTACATTCATTAGAAAATAAAATTAAATATACTGAAAATTATACTTTATGAAAGGTTTATACTAATGGCTACATACTTACAATATGAAATTTCAAAATGATTTCATTTGATCCCCCAAAAGGTGAAAATTGTCAACATTTTGATACATGTAGAGAATACTCCATTTATGGTTTGATTTAAGACTAGGGGGTTCTATCCAAGGGGGTCTGATTTAACCCCCTTGAATTATAACCCTTTATATGGAACAAATCAAGTATTAAATCATTAATTTGTATATAAAATATGTGATTTCAGAAAAGAATCAAGGTGTCCCATAAGTGGGACGTGCTAAATTGTGGTATCACCTATATGGGTAAAAGCAAGAAGTTGGGTCCACGAAGAGGGAAAGTTTCATCCAAAAAAGATATCTCACAGAAAATGTGTATGCAATATTAAAAAATGTGTATGCATTATGTTTTGGGAACCCAAGCCTAAAAAAAGTGTATGCACTAAAAACGTGTATGTGTTATAACTGATAAAAAGCACATGACAACTGAGAGGCGGGTGAATCGATTGTCACCAAACTACAACAAAAAACTTTAGCACTTATCAATTTCACAGCCACACTATTATGTTATTAAGTATGAACATGAAATGCAGGTAACAAAAAGAAAAATCAACACAATGATCACTAGATTTTATGTGGAAAACCTAATGAGGGAAAAACCATGGTCAGGATTAACTCACAATATAAAGTGATAGAAAAATTGAATACGAAGGCTCACTGCCAAGGGCTCACTTCCCGAATACAAAGGATCACTACCTATAGAAAGGACTCATTTTACAACAAGGAGGCTCACTGCCTATAGTTACAAAACATAATAGAAAGATCCACCACAAAAATTTACACGCATTTGCAACTTAGATAAGAAGATTGTAGAAACCTTCAACTCACTACTTTTGGGAATCTAACATAATGAAGTATTGTTGCCTCAACTCATTTTCACACAACTCTTCTCTTTACATGTGGCTTACTTTGTTACTTTGCATCATCTAAATCTTCGCATCTCGACTTGCATTTATACCATCTTCAACCGTAGAAACTTTCTCCAAGGGCAACCACATACACTTCATTTCATCAATTCAAATTAGGTTGGAAACTCAACATTCCCGAAGTGGAAAGGAATGAGAGTGTACCAATTAAACACTTAACCAAGACCAAAAAAAACATCTCAGATCAACCACATGCTTTCTTAATTAAATTTTAATTCTTCATATGAAGTGTAAACACTAGTTCAGCCAAACCTAATTAAAACAAAAAAGATCATTAAAGTATATGCTTTCAAACAAGAAGATTGCACATGAATGACACAACATGCTTCATCATGCATGAGAACACATCTTAGATACTTCCAGATACATCCACAATAGGTGTAACAACCTTTGATCACAAAAATATTTTTAAACTGTCCATCCAGACTATGCAAAGAAGCACAACAATTATGAAACTCAACTTCTAGAGCACCAAATCACGAGCATCTTTGTTAGAACATAGAGAACAACATTATCAGACATATTTCAGATTTGAAAAAACTAAAACAAAATAGTGGAGGATTGTAGAGCAGAAACATTTCTCCCAGTCCATAGATAACCAACTCTACCAAACCAGTTCACACACCGGTGAACACAACTTTCTCATTGCATCAAACCAAAAGCTACAAATCAGGAGATGTCACCATTAGATCATCAACTGCAAACCTACAGATCCACACAAGCATAGTATCAATATAGGAGAAATGCATAGCACATACTGAAGCACATTATGAACACATACATAACTTTGACTTCATTATTTATTAATTTTCTCAAAAGCACTTGGTAACCCATCATTTCAGCACATCTGCAACATCATAAGAATAGCTCCATGTAATCAAAACATTTCAACATCATCTCAACAATACATGCACAATTTGCAACATTCTAAACTTTGTTGACATCAATGACAACACCACCAAACTTGTTCATACTTGCAACAATAACATGTACACATTATATAGTAATGTGTACATGTTTTATAACACATATGAGTTATTTATTTATTTTTAAAAATACCTTTTAGAAATGCATACACATTTCTAAAAAGTATTTAATTTTTTAAATAATCAAGCAAATAAAGAATACGTATGCATTTTGTAACACATACACATTTTTAAAAACGTGTACACATTTTTCAAATTTTGAATCCCCAACTCACATGCTTCATCGACTTTAGGCACAAGAAATGGTTGGCAACCTGACCCTTAGCCTTTGACTTGCAACCAAAAAACTAAGACAGGTTCAAAAGAAATGTCCAACTTTGGCAATATGGTTGATGGACTTTTTTTTCTGAATCAATCTATGAAATTAAAACCCATTAGAGAAAACAATGTCTAGTTTCCAAATATATATATTTTTAATATTGGATTATATTTGTTATTTTTAATTAATTTCTAAGCAAACTAGTCCATAAACTTGAAATGTTAGACTGTTTTTGTTTTTAATAACTTTTTGGTTAATTTTCTTGTAAAAAAATTATATGGCATCAATCTTCAGGAAATTCTCTACACAATGAAAAAACGAAGATTCAAAAAATGTATAGTTTAGGTCCAATTATGCTATCCATACATGTTGATTTTTAAAGAAAACAATTAAGGCCAATAAAAATTCAATAAAAAATTAATATTTAGTAAAAAATTACAAAAAGGTATCGTCATCAATATTAATTTCTTTTATCTATCTTTCCCCAAAATGAATTAGCAAAATACATTTATTTGGGTCAAAAAGTGGTGTTTGGACACGTGCATGGTATGGTACAAAAAAAATGACTTTTAGAAAATGGTTTTTATACATCCCTATCAAAATTCAATTTCTATAATGTGGGTATTTGAATAAGTTACATATTTGGAAACTACATTCAAAATTCAAAATTTCATATTAGTGATTTCTTTTAAGATTCATTGTGTAAGTGCCTCAAATTTTAAGTCCAAGTGTGAAAATTTCTGAAAAACAACAAAAACACTTCCACTTTTTGAGCTTTTTATAGACCTAACTTCTTGCATCAACCCATATCCTAAAGAGGATTTGTGTATGCTCTCATCATGCACCTTATGGTAATTTTATAGATCAAAATTAAATTTATAGTTTTTAGTAGGTAGTTCTATTTTATCACCAATTGTTGACCTAAACCATGTTTTGGAAAGGTATATAAATTGGGAGGAGAATTAAAATATATTTTTATTTAGTGTACATTTTTCATTCACCCAATCTATAAAAAAATTAATGGCTTGTTGAGTAATGTAGGTGAGTGGGTTACCCTATCAAACCAATCCATCATACATAAACCTTGATTTCCTAAATTTGGGCATCATATACCTATAGATATATCAAGAATCCCCTTAGCCATGTTAAGCCTAAAATAACAAACCTTTTTCCTATTTGATTATTTTTAATGTGCTAATAATTGGTTAGCCTCAATAAGTCACTCATATTATACTTTTCAAAAATAAGATAGTTAAGCCATGTATGCTCTCCTCTCTCACTTTAAAATAATTTTGATGATCAAAGTGGTTAGTACCTTGAGATTAGTAGGCCATACTAATCATGACTAGGTCCAAGTATATTTTTTAACCTAAAAAAAAACACATTCTCTTGAACAACTATGCAATTCATATGCCTTTATTGTCTTCTTGCTTGTGCTAAACCCATGCAAAAGCTTGATTAAAATCTATACAATCCTAATCCAATCAAATAAAGATTGAACAATCCAAAAATATCTTTTAACAATGATGATGATGATGATAGTCTTATAGTTTGAGATTAATGTGAAGGACAAACAATATAATGAGAAGGGGTGGATCAATATATCAAATCTATTTAAAACTCTTTAACTCAAGATGAATTATTGTTAGTTATTTCTCTAAACATGAATCAAGATAGCTAGTATCAATTAAGAAATATGTATGCACACATTCATACAATGAACACCAGATATACATGGAAACCCAAAATGGGAAAAACCATGGTGAGAAGAGTAGCTTGCAACTATTTTCCAAATCCAGCCCCACAAAAATAATTAACAAATTACAATCATGAAGTAGGAAAAATATACTAAAGACTCAAATCTCTTGTTGTATTTGTAGGAACCAAACTATTAGAGACACCAGTCTCCTATACAAGGATTTGAAGACCAACTCAATAAGCAAGACACCAATCCTCCTAGATTACAAAGCTAACATTTGTGTATCTTTATACTATAAGAGTAGATTAATCAAATATGGGAGAGGAATAGTTAGGAGAGGTTGGTGGGGCATGCATTTGAACTTCAACTAATGGATGATTGGAAACAAAAGTAGGAGAGGAATCATCTGAGAGTCTCGTGGAGAATTTCTCAAAGTAAATTCCTTAATGGGGAGGATTGAACTATCTTCTAGATCCAATATATAAGTTTCAATAACTTCTCCTAACTATGTGTCTAAAGGTAGTGGACTGCGTTTTGAAACTCATAAGAAAATCATAGCTCACTCTATCTAATACAAGTCTTGAAAAGAGAGATTTTTTTTTTCTTAAAGATAAAGGTAAGAATAAGTTCATGCCGGGATCACCAAAATTTAACGGAGGAAAAAAGATACCCCTCTACCTCCTCAAAGAGAGAGTGTTCCTCTACTACCTCAAGGCAAAAGATCTGGTGACAAATGTGGAGAGAGGATTTTTTATTATATTTTGTGTTTTAGGACAAATTTGAGGATAACAACTTTAGAGACTAAAAGAGTGGACTTTAGAGGTCTTATGAGTGAGCAGGCTAGCTCTCAACCAAGGATGATAGCATGGCATAGATTTCCTTGTGGCCAATTGTAGTCTCATATGGAATGAGAATAAAACATGGTCATAGAAAACAAAGATTCTATTATCTATCTAGAAACTAAAATCTGAATGTTTATGCTAAACTAACATAATAACGTAGAAATTTAAAAAATAACATAAATAGATCCAACATGCATAGATTTAAACAAAATGAATGGAATCACAAAGTGGAAAGGAGAAGGATAAATTCATAAGAGTTCCAATGCTATGCAACCTTTGGAAACACTCGAAATCAACAACCTACACACATGGAATCAGGGAAATTTTTTTGGGATTTTCCAAGGCTTGCCTTAGTCAAACCACCATTTTGGTGTTTTCACCTCCATAGAAAACCAGATAGAAAGATAGAATAAAATAGACAATACATAAATAGATAGAGAAGAAAAAGAAGATAACCACATTAGAATATCAATATGCTTCTAAAACAAAGATGATAGTGTGACAAAGAGAGTGTGGTTGCCATCCCTTTAGTAAGCTTGTTATATAGAAGGAGAGCATGCAACACTCTAGACGAGTTCAAAGAGTGAATATGTTGATGTAAAAGGTAATAGAAATAGAATTTGCAAGAATAATGGTGTAGGACAGAATGCGAACAAGAATGGGATCTTGAGAGTGAAAGAATGCAAGAATGAGTTGAAGGAATGAGAGAATGAAGTGATAGAATGAAATAATGACATGCATGAAGGCATTTTTGGGAACATTTGCAACCAAGAGGTTTTACACTTTATGGGAATATGGAAGTTTAATGTCCCAATGGCTAGAAAATCAAGAATCTTTTCAGGATGTTGTGCATCACAATAGCATCCTTGAAAAAAATCACTTGAAGGCCAAAAATAAAGGGTTCAAGGACTAGATTAAGGCTATGTGAAAGGGAGAATTGCATTATCATCTTTTATTAGGCTAAAGTGGAGTTTCTAGAATGAAAATTTGCACGAGGTACAATTTTCAATATTACATAGGTCTATAATATTATGTTAGTAAACATATTTGTCCTTCGAAAATGAATGCAAGAAAATGACTCAGAATGCCTAAAAAGAAGAACAAATAGTACTAACAGTTGAGTCACTTGCAATGATATTTGCAAGTGCTCTTTGCTTATTTTACAAGGCCCAGCTAGCTTTAGATGATTTGCAATGAATAGAAAATACTGGGTATGCTTTTCCCTTAAAAGCAGAAAAGGTAAACTGACACCTACCCATAACCATGAAATAGATGTGAAGAATTAAATTAAGGATTAAGTGAATGAAGAAAAATGACTCAAAGTCCATTTACCCAGCACCCACAGATGAGAAACAACGAAAAGAAAAGACAAAAAATTCCCTTCAATAGATGGTTTGTTCTGAATTCAAAGCTTCATAAAAAATCACATATGTAGCTTGCTACAATAGATAGAACTTTGGAGAATGATTACAAAGGAACAAACATGTATGCAATCAAAAGAGAAAATTAATGAGTGCACATACCTAGAAATATTTCCTTTATTTCTCCAAAGTATGAGTTCAAATCCTCTCTAATTACATAACAAAACTGTGTGAAAAGAAAATAATACTACCCTTGCTTTCCCTATTCCTGAATAGCTGAAAAAGATGCCTCAACAATTAACTTGGAGGCCAATATATACACGCACACCAAAACTATTACATTACAAAAAGTAACAGTCTTGAAAACGACCGACGCTGACAACCGTTTTTAGAAAAGACATTATTATTCTTTGTCGTGAAAGATTCCATGCATGTCACTAAACCATTGGCGGTACCAGAACTCTATACAACTCCAATTGCAATTCCATAAGTAAATTGTGGAATTCAACACATTCTTCTTATTCTTCTAAAACATGGAGCTTGTTTTCTCCTTCCAGGCTAGTGAGCATAGCTGAGAGATGATGTTGAATTGCTCTTCCTCTAGCCAATTCACATCAAGTTGAAGAATAGGAACAAGTTCATCTTTCCATTCCCTGACATCACCCGAGAGTACCATTTTGAGAAAACTCTGAAATCGAAAAACATTGCCACCTTCCCTTACATGCAGACCTATTTAACTTTGGGAGTAGAAAGTGGTCATCTATTCGCTAAGAAAAATGTTTCAAACCGTTTCACCAACTTCCTTATTAAAGAGTTGTCTTTTCAAAGGATTTTTAAAGATTATGTTTAAACTTTCTGTTGTTGTCTCAAGAAATTGGAGAAGACATTCCTTAAAGGTGTCGTACACTTCATTAAATGCACTAACATTATGGAAATAGTAAATCCCGCTGAGGTCGCCCTATCGCTACAAGCTAGAACCTTATAACTATGGGTCAAAATTTTTGGAGTTTCTAGAACTAATGATATCCTGACAACACAAAACATCATTTCCAAAGGCTGCAAAAGGTCAGGTGATTTTGAAACTTCAAAACTTAGTGACTTAGTTCCAGAATTTAACATGACTGTGATAGTTATAAGATTTGTTGAAGTCGTGACTTACACAAGTTTACCATAAAAGGATGAATTTTAAAACAACTTGTCTAGAAATAATAATTTTGTAGAAAATGTAGAGAACTCATAATCAAAAGGGTAGATCAGTCCAAGTCCATTGGGTATGGAGTGAAAAGAAATAGTAGGGGAAGACCAGGAACCAAAACAAACCAAAAGAAAGGTAGAACAAGAAAGGAAACTACACTACAGGCACACCAAAAACACCTAGCATATGTACATGGTCATGAAGACCCTACCTC